>OY288284.1:36280598-36490598 GCA_958450335.1 Hibiscus tridactylites | reverse complement strand
CTCAACACAAAACCCTAAACCCTAAACTTTATTTTTATTCTAAATTGACATATACTTATTGTTTTTTTTCATTACTCTAATTTTTATACTTTTAATTTGATATTTTTGTTCATTATAGTCCCTAAAACTTTATTTTTATTCCAAAATACCCATTTTCCTTGTTTTTTTTTAATTTGTCTAATGTTTTATAATTTTAATTTGATATTAATGTTCATTATAATCTCTGAAATTTTATTTGTAATCCAAATTGACCCATTTTCTGTCCAAATCGACCCATTTTGATTCTTTTTTTAATTACTCTAATGTTTTATAATTATAATTTGATATGACTTTAAATAATTAACTCAAAATTAACGACGATTGACGAAGGTCAACCTAAAGTCTATCAACTACTTATATGGTTGTACGACCGAACTCAAACTGAATACGAATTTCAATCACAAAAATACCCCGACCTGAATTACCCGACCTGAAGCTACCCGACCTGAAATTACCCGACCTGAAATGCACCCGACCTGAAATGCACCCGACCTGAAATGAACCCGACCTGAAATGAACCCGACCTGAAATAGACCCGACCTGAAACGGACCCGACCTGAAATGAACCCGACCTGAAACGAACCCGACCTGAAATGAACCCGAACTGAAATGGACCCGACCTGAAATGTATCCGTACCCGAATTAACCTGCCAATTATCTGCTTCGGACCCGACCCGTTCTAACCCGACCTGAAATGGACCCGACCTGAAATGGACCCGACCTGAAATGGACCCGACCTGGAATGGACCCGACCTGAAATGGACCCGCACCCGACCCGAGTCGAGTCAATTTTTTTTTTACCTGAAATGACATGTATCCGATTTTACCCGACCTGACAGAACCCGACCTGAAACCTGACCGATTACCTGTTTTTACATCCCTATCCACCACTAATACTGCATAAAATACTAGAAAGTATATCATAGGCCTTACCTACTACCTAGGATATTGGCCTAACCAATAAGATTAATACATGTCATTCAATTTGTACATGTCAGCATTTGCCCAAATCATGCATCTATGAAGTGGAAGTTGGACAGCAGGGGAGCAGAAGTAGAGGGTTTGGAAAGACGTGAAAAAATTAATTTTTTTTTTACTTTTTTTTGTTTAATATTTAGGATTAAAAAATTAAGGGTAAACTATCTGTTTGACCACCAAACTATTGTGAAAGTTTTAAAATGACCACCATAGAAAAAAAAACGCGCCATTTCAGTACCCAAACTATTAAAATGGGATCAATTTGGCCACCTGCCGTTAATGGGCTAACGGAAGGTGACGTGGCAGTTAAAAAATTAAAGGTATAATCACACATTTGGTCCTTATTATTTACACATTCTTTCAATTTAGTCCTAATTTATATTAATAAAGTAAATAAATTAAATAATTAGATAGTGACACGTGTCAATACCTTATTGGAGGACTTTAATTATTTATATTTGATTTAATTAATTTATTTCCCTCCTCCAATCAGGTGGTGACACGTGTCACCACCTGTTTAAAGGAGAAAATATAACTTCATGAAAATGCCTAACATGGGATTTGAACCCAGGCACTCATGTTTGAGTGGCAGCGGTATAACCACTGCACCAAACTCAATCTTATGTTCAAATCTACTCAATTAGATATATATCTCTTATGGCGAAATGGGATGGGAAAATGGGATGGGAAATCAGAGTCCTTCCTCATCATTTTTAATTCACCCGCAGAGATGGAGGAGTACTGGATTCAGAAAAAGGAAGAGATTGGGTTTTGGTTCGATCATATTGCGCCACTTCTCATCAATGGCATCCCTCACCAATTCAGTTACATTAACTTGATGGGCGTGCCGTTGAATTGTTGCAACGACACCTTCTTCAGCAGATTGGGAAATCATTGGGGTACTTTTGTGAAAACGGAAGTTTTTACTCAAAAAAAGTTGAGGTTAGATAAAGCTTGTATGATCATTAGAACTGTCAACACTCAGGAAATTCCAAAGATGATCACAGTACGATCAATGGGGTCCGATTTTAAGATTGAAGTAAGTATTGGAAGGGCAATTGATACCTTGCTAGAAGATGATGGAAAGTCTGTTGAAAATGTCGCAGACGTTTGGCCCCATGACCCAATATCGGAGGAGGAGGCAAATGAAGAAAATTTTCAGGAGGCTTTTTTCCAGTTTCCGGCGAATTTTCCCAATGACGCGGCTGCCGGCGATGGCTTCAGTACCGCTTCAACTTCTGCATCGACAGAAGTTAATGCGAGTGCTGATTCCACTGTGGATCCATTTCCGAGATGCATGAAATGTAATTGAGTATAAGAGATATATATCTAATTGAGTAGATTTGAACATAAAATTGAGTTTGGTGCAGTGGTTATACCGCTGCCACTAAAACATGAGTGCCTGGGTTCGAATCCCATGTTAGGCATTTTCATGAAGTTATATTTTCTCCTTTAAACAGGTGGTGACACGTGTCACCACCTGATTGGAGGAGGGAAATAAATTAATTAAATCAAATATAAATAATTAAAGTCCTCCAATAAGGTGTTGACACGTGTCGCTATCTAATTATTTAATTTATTTATTTTATTAATATAAATTAGGACTAAATTGAAAAAATGTGTAAATAATAAGGACCAAATGTGTGATTATACCTTTAATTTTTTAACAGCCACGTCACCTTCCGTTAGCCTCTTAACGGCAGGTGGCCAAATTGATCCCATTTTAATAGTTTGGGTACTGAAATGGCGCGTTTTTTTCTATGGTGGTCATTTTAAAACTTTCACAATAGTTTGGTGGTCAAACAGATAGTTTACCCAAAAATTAATACATGATTTGGACAAATGCTGCGCGTAAGAATATCAATTTTATTGGTTAGGCCCATATCCTAGGTGGTAGTTAAGACTTATTATATAACTTCCCATAAAATACATTGATTTTAGGAAAATACTTTGATGCACAAGCTTGTGTAAACTTTAGTTTACACAAGCCCTTTAATTTTAGGGTTTAGGGTTTAGGATTTTAGGTTAGGATTTAGGGGTTTAGTATGTAGGGTATATAATTTAAGGTTTATGGTTAGAATTTAGAGTTAATGGTTTAGGGCTTAGGTTTTAGGTTGCTAGGGTTTATGATTTAGATTTTAAATTTTATAAAAGGATTGTGTAAAAAAAATTTACACAGCTTGTGCATCAAAATAAAACCCTTGATTTTAAGAAAAACTTGCTTATTGTTTCATCAATTTTATTGGTTAGTCTCATATCCTAGGTGGTAGTTAAGACGTATTTGATGCAAGATTCGCAAACTTGCAACAAGAAAAGCACCTCATCATATACAGAGAAACCCAAGGGAAGTTATATATTAACATGTGAGTGACACAAATGTGTAAGGGCAGATACAAACAACAGCAACTTCAGGACCTAGAATAAGCGTTTCCTGCAATCTACTGCTCCACAGAAGCAAGGCATCATTTTTACCTTCCCATCAGGACCATGAACACTATCAAGGGCATATCCATAGTCATATGTAAGCTCCTACAAGCAAAATATAATGGCAACCAGTCAATAATCAATATATCCAGGCAATGCAAGACAGGGAAAATACAAGAAAATCATAATACGGGATGGATCCAAGCATTATCATAATTTCATACTGCATTAAATTCCAGAGATACTGAGAAATTTAAAAGGTGCTTCTACTGCCACCAAATTAGGGGGGGAATCACCTGCAAAGGAGGAATGTTGTCTGCAGCAAAGAGCACTACTCTAGCAAGTTTGATATCCTGATGTGCACTCAGGACACACTGAATAAAGAGGTTAGGCTCACAGCTATGATTGATAAATCTTGCGACATTTCCGATAGAAGCAGCATCAATGCAGAACTCTGGCACACTTTCTGATCTCTGTTCATCATTTTTGTCAACGTTCTGGATCATTGACACTGATGCATCCTGTTGCCGACTCTGTCGAGGAAAATAAAAACAGAATAAATACAATCTAACATGCAGGAAAAACAATAAACCATTTCAAGGCAGAGATATCACAAGCAGAGAATGGATTTTTATTAGAAAAAGATTTCCTATGAACTCTTCTAATACAACTTGGTCCTCTTTGGATGTCACAATTATACTAAACTAAATACTCAACACCTTGAAATGCAAAGCAAGATGCGTACTATGCTAAAGAGTCATACCGCTCTGCCACCAAGCCCTCTCATAGTTTGCAAGCAATCTATGTCAAAAATGTAGTTATTCTCAGACACACTATCCAGATCTTCTGTCCTCGTAAGCACTCCAATATATTCACAAACAGGTGCACCAGCAGGTATAAAATCCCAAGATCGAACAGCCCATCCTTTCTTAGGAGTACGGAAGACCTGTTAATTCACATAAGTCAGATTTTATGTGGAGATGTTTCAACCAGAACCTCAGAGGGTCAAATAAATAAGTGAAAAGAGTAGTTTTTTTATTGCAGTGATAGGAAAACCTCAAGTCGATATTTCAATCCTCTCTGAGATGTACGATTTACACAGTCTGGACTACAGCCACAATTTGGACCACATTCAAAAACAACATGTTTGGCTTCAACTAACCTGGAATTGAAGAAGTGGAACAGAAGAACAAAATTAAGCAATCAACTTCAGCAATAAGAAATCTATGGCACAGGCCATTAAGCCTTCCTATTTCTAAAATTTTACCTGCCACCATCACGGTGCACATACGGAAAGTCAGAACCATTAAGCCTGGCACATGAACAAGTTTTGGGATCCCAGCAAATACCCTCACAATCACATCTGGAAGCATTAGCAGGAAGCTTTATATTTCGTGCAACTTTCATTGACTTGCAATACTCATAACCTGAAAAACACAGGAACAAGCTGAATTTTAGAAACTTATGTATGCATAGCATTGCAAGAAAAGGGTATATCTTTAAAAAGAATAAAGGTGAACGAAAGGGTGAAAACGATAAGTAAAAGAGAAGAAAGGAGTGCCATTATAATCTACGTTATGCAAACTCGGGTGCGTGTCAGAGACTAGTATGTGTATGCTTAATGTCTTCTATGTTTTCCCATATATTTGGAGAACCATACCCCTATTTCCATGTCTTATATGTGTCAGATAAATGTATTAGACACAAGTACTCAAGAGAAAATGAAGAATCCATGTAACATAGATCATCCATCATAAGAACATGCAACACAATTGAGAACGTGAACAAATGGATCTCTTCCAGCAAAGGATAATAGAGAAGAGAAACTGCTTATAAAGTGATAATTTGTACACCTTCAGACGGACCTCTTCCAGTAGCATATGTTGCGAGACAACCAGGAGAACGTTTATCAAAGATAAACAATGAACAATTTACTTGTAAAATGGTCTACATGAACTTATCTTCAGGTGACAGGAGAAAAAAAAGTGCAAAATTTAGACAGACATGGATGGTGTGGCTGGTTTGGAGCATATGAAGATAAATCAGCAATAATGGACTAGAAGAATTGACCATAATTCAGTGGACTCCCGAGCTCACAAGAAGAATCAAATCAAATATGTTTATTTGAAACACTTATTCACTTATAACAAAAAGTACATCTCTAAGATATTATTGATTTCATTGTGCATGAAAATACATTACTTAGAAACAAATTAGAAAGTTGAGCTTGCCTGTAGGTGCAACTGGTGGATCGTCGACCATATTAGTAGCTGGAATAGGAATATTCTCTTGACCACCACTTATGTCCTCACACACCAACCTTCACCGAGAAACATTAGAATTGAGAAAGAGTAGAAACAATGATAAAAGGGGAGCAATTATTTTATTTTTCTGTAATACTTAATTATTCAAATACCCGCGGATTTCAGAAGTACACTGGGGAACACGGCCATTGACAAATTGAACCTATTATAAGAATGAACAAACATGATTACAATGAGCAGATCTAACACAAAAATAGCAAATTCCTATAACAGGATGTTTTGAGATAAGCATCTTCCCACGACAGCAAAGTAATCACAATTTTATAAGAAGTTCAAAAATATAACTTCAAAAAGAGTCAGGACTACAGAATCCAGAGTCCCATTTCACCAATTACACCCTTTCCCTAAAACCTCTTTCAGACTATATACCAATAAATAGAAATGAGATTTATTCTAATTTTAAAAGTCTGCCACTGCCACGAAGAGGTAATCCATCGCATCCTCGGTTATCAGACTTCATCAATCAAAAAATTCCATCACAAGCTAGACAATGCCTTTCACCAAACTAGCATGAAGACAACATGTTCAATCTCAGTTTACAGGAAAAGTATACCAGAACAATCGATACAACATAGAGTAACCTGGCTAGTTGTTAAGGTTGGTTGCCCCTCAAGCCGCCTCAATCGATATTTAAAAACAGTGAACCCAGAAAGACCCTTTTCTGCCCAGTACTTCTCAACCTGTAAATGTGGAGCAGGTGTTGAAATGCACAGTGTCCTATTGAATCCTTGCATAATCAAAGTACACAACTCTACAATGCCAAGCAGGTAAAAGACAAATCAACCTGAAAACTGAAGATTTTACAAGGCCACACTGAAAATTCAATTATTCAACAGCAGCACACAAGACAGCTTTTTATCACAGAAGGAACTGTCTAGAAGATTACGGTTTTATTCATCATGGTTCATGACGCACATGGAGGAAAAGTGAAATTAATATTTATTTTTTAGTACAACATATATTATGATAAAGTTAATGAAAACATATTGTAACCCCTAAACCCGGCCTAGAAGAAAAAGACCAAATCTAGGAAGTCAAGTTTGAAAACTTAACCCTCAAGAAAACTAAATTTTAAAGTTATACTTTAATTTAAAATAAAAATAACAATATTTGATAAATAACTTAGAATAAATAAAACATAAATATCATAATAAATATTCGAATTTTTAAATAAAATCTATGAAATAAAACCATAATAAAAGAATGTTGAAATTATCCGGAAAAACATAAATAGTCCCAAAGTATGAAATTACATCAAAATAATAAATACTAATTTGAATAACTAAAATAGTTTCATACTGAATAATAAAATAATCGGATAAAACGTGAGATCCTCCAAGTACCGCGTCGTCTAAAGTCCAAAGATATCTGTAAAGGAAACTATGGGAAGTAAGCTAAAGAGCTTAGTGTGTCTCTAAAGTGCAAGAAAAACCATAATCATAAAATACAATAATATTTTCTTAAAATCCTTTAAAAACCATAACACAAATATCACATTCACAATGCAATGCACCCAACTACAACCGCCATAAAAAGAGGTAGGTTCCCCAGAACCCCTCACTACAACGTCACCAATAGATGTGTGGTAAAAACCACTACTTCCTCCGTACAAATATCAACTCATGCTCATACATACATGATGATTAAAAATCAAATTTCATAAACTCAGTTCCATAAATCAGATATTCCATAAACCATAGTCCATAAATCATAGTTTATAAATCGTAGTCCATAAATCACAGTTCGTAAATCGTAGTAAAAACATATTTTGAAAACGTATGCATGTGATGTCAACCATAAAATCATAATACATATAAATAATCACATAAGGGGTAAAACACCAACACATAGAAAAATAACATATAATTTAATTATAGCACCGGAAGAAACACCTTAGCCAAGCTATATTCAACCTACTGAATGATGGGATTTTCCATAATCAGAAGTATTGAATCCAATTGTATCGGTACCGGTCTAAACTTGGGTTGAAGGGGTTAACGAACAAGAAAGGGTATACAGCGGTGGAGATTATTACATAGGAATTTAACAAATCAATAAGGAATTTTGGCGGCATAAAACTATATAAAAAAGTAGGGTTCTTGGGGTGATCTTATTTGAACTATGTGTGTAAATATATATATAGGGAGAGTAAACCTAATTGAAGTAAAATAATGATAGTGATAGAAAAGAATAAAAAATAAATAAAATAAGAAATTTAAAGTACGAATAAAATAAATAAATAAATAAATAAATAAGGACGAATTCTGATGCGCCTAAGAAATTGGGGCTGAATTCCCTTAAAAAGAGATTAATTGCGTAGTTGGTTCTCAATGTTTCATGGGTTTCCTAAGTAGCCCATTGCTTTCTAAAATCTATAAAGTGACACCTAAAATTTAAATTTTCACAATTTAACCCTCAAAATCAATTAGGGTTTTTGAATAAAAAATTCTCAATTGTTAGGGTTTTCAATTAGGGATTTCTTAAATATAGAATTTACAATTTGGGCATAATTTTTTGGTGTTGCACATATAATGCAACCTTAACCAACAAATAAAATGTTAAACGAAACCTCAAGAATGTGTCTCAGAAACTTACCTTGTACAATCCATCATACGTATAAACCTTCCCAGAGTAACTGCTAGTACATTCATGACCTCGAACTACTCTGATAGACAACCCAAGGTCATAACAATTCTATAAACAAAATCAGGAAGAATGTAAGATAGCTTCCAATGAGATGTCATACAACTTACAAGACAGTCCCAACATAGAAAAAGTTGCAAAGGAACTATGTCCCCTTTGAATGCATCAGTTAACAAACAATTAAAGCAATTTATACCATGTGAACAGAAGAAATGTTAACAACTTGCAATAATCGTCTCTCTTTAGCCAAAGACAAACCAAAAAGCCATAAAACGTACTTAAATGTTCAAGATGCCACAGAATTTAGAACCTACAATCAGATGCAGGACAAGGCATTCCTACATAAACATTGAGACACACGTCCATATACACAATAGAACTTTTACTAGTTCTTGGACCCAAGATATGACAGTTGAGACGGTAGAAAGAATCTAACAACATGGTGATTTAGTCTCAAATAAGCACACACAACAGATAAAGAACTTTCATAAGTATATTGTAGCATGCCATTGTGCTCTATTTAAAGATAATATCCCGAGTACAATTAGGAACTTAATATATTTATTCCGATGAACAATTTCAAATACAACCATCCAAGAATATAGATAATGTAAATACATGAGAGGCTAGAATTCATACCTTTAGTGCAAGATTACCACGTTTCAAAACTTGATCTCGAATTTGTCGTTTATTACCAGTGAGGGCATGTCCTCCTTCTCCAGTGTAGACAACATCTTCAGCATTATCTAAATCATCCTCATACATGCCAGACAAAACTATAGCTATTGCAAGTGGGAACTTATAGTGTTTATACTCCTGCAGTTTTACAAGCACAAAAATGTAAAACATAAAAAGAGGTGGTCCTCTCGTAAATGTTGTCAACACTATGTTTCTTTTTCTTTGACAAACAAAAACAAAAGCAACCACTCAATCAAAAATTGGCATCCACATGAACAACTCCTAAAGAGCATGCACCAAAGAATAAATGGAGAAGAAAAAGCAAACACTATCCAAAATGTCTAAATAGAAAATAAAAGATTAAGCCAAGTAATTGTAGGGGGTGACAATGGTTCAATTAAGATTGGTTTTGGAAAAAATTGTGGTTACTATGCAGTATTTTGGTTTATCAAAAACCCAACTGAATACCAGAGATAACTGAACCAACCGAATTCCACTAGTTTGGATGAGTTCGGTTAATCAGTTTTAAAAATATTTTTTATATAGTATTTTAAATTTATTGAACCATGCACTAAGGTTCGACTCAGTTTTCAATTCTCTCAATCTTTTTGCTCAGCCACAGGTAATTACAGTGTTAATAAACCATGACTCTAATCCAGATGATAAACAAAAAGTCTTGAACTACTAAAGAAAAGAGGGGCAAGAGGTGCCCAGATCTTCAGATGCCAACTCATGTTCAGACATTTTTCCTTTAAGGAATATTTACTCAACAAGACCTCTTAATGGCAGTAGGAAAAACTTGAGAGGAAAACTAACAGTGGAAACCCCTTGCATGGTCTGGTTTCTTTTCCATTTTTGGAAAGGCTTGAGAGTATAATTGCAGTGCATAATGTAGAAAGCATATGATAATCCAGCTATAGAGCATCATCCATTGAAAACATAAATAAAGACTTTCAAAGGAGCAAATTATCTATAACACATTCACAGGAAAATGTTGAATGTATTACCCCTTCCCTGTAGGACTGCCCCATATAATCAATACCACTCAACCAGTGGCTATGAAAACCAACCGCAACCATTTCAGCACGAGAATAAAACTGATGCCCAACATCAATGCCTGCCACACATTAAAGACATCTTAGAGAACAGTTTCTTAAACTCAAAACGAGATCTAAAACCAGCCTGAAAAAACACTACAGGCATTAGCTCTAACAACCAACCTGGAATGTTGCCTATCCTTTTCTGAGGATAAAGCACTTCCTTTCTCTCCATCATCTGCAAGTGTTTTAATTTCAGAAAATTAGGGTATATAACATCAAAATCAGTATTAACAAGATAATGTCGTACTTAAAGAAAAAATATAAGAAGCAATAACATGAACGGAATCAGGAATTTTTATGGAATTATCATAAATTCATAATGATTACAATAATAGTTCAAAACAGTTACCGAAACAGCCAATAAATTTCTATTTATATTACAAGGGCAGAGTAATACAAAACAATTTATTATCGAGTTATTCTTATAACGAGCACTGACAAAACATTTAATCAAATAAAAGCATAGCATGAGTAGATCTCACCAATATGATGATTTCACTCAAATATAAGAGGGGAAAAAGATGCAACCGGTCATTTAAATTTTTCCTCTTGAATAAAAGAAAATGAAGCCATGCTGGATTTTTAAACAGTATAACCAGAATGACAAAAGGCACAAATCATAGACACTAAATTCTAAAAAGACCAGCAGCACTTCAACATTGACTTGCCTTTGTCATTGCCTTTAAGTCAGGTCGCTTGGCTCTGCCCTTACCATCAGCATCAGGTACATTTCCTTTCTGCAAAAATTTTGTACAATAACAATGAAATTGAAAAAGACATTGCATGATTGAAAGAAAAACAAAATCCAAGTTTCACCATTGTTCAGGTTAAAGGGGCAATAAATTTTAACAGAGATACGCAAACGTAAAGCTTGGAGTACCATGAGCCATGCAACTGAAAACAAAGACAAGAATAACTTACCCTGGCTTTGTTTTACCCCAGCGGCTTTCTTGGCCCTAGCAGCTTTCTTGGCAACTTTACCCGCTCCACATCTCTTTTCCTCTTCCTATGAAACACTAGAAAAGATTGAATAAGAAAAAAACTGCTAAACCCATCTCCAATGGTAAACAGGATGTAATGCTAGATGTTATATATATAAAAAAAAAAAACCAGAGTAGTGAAGTTCCAGTCGAAATTGAAACCAAGAAATGAAGACCAAAAAAAACAATAGAAATAGGGACAGACCTGAACTAAGTGAAGATAATGCTTGTTGAACAACCTTACAGTCTCCTTGACCTTAATATGAGCACTTTTCTCAGCAACACTGGGAGCATTACTACTGTCTAGGCCCTCTGCAATTTTAGCAGCTCGTTCCACCATTTTCGCCACTTTCTTGCTGACCTTATGTTTCGCGGGGTGAAATGGTATATCGGGAAGTTGTTGGATCCCGGTTTGAGCATGTTGTAGTTTTAGCTTTTGATTTACCTTCTCAGTGTCCGTACTAAGTTTTTTTGCTCTTCTTCCACCATCTTCATCCAGAAGCTCCAGTTTTCGCTTAGCCAAAAGCGCATTCTTCTCGGCTTTTTGTTTGGCCGCAGCTTGTAACCTCGCACTGACCCTCCGTTCTCCGACGTTGTCCTTGGGCGCTGCGCCATTCTCCACATGAATCTTGACCCTTTTGGCTCCGTTTGTAGGCGTAGGAACGGAACTCTGGAGCGAATGCGGCGACTGAAGCACCATATCGAGAAATATAAAACGGAAGAATGCGATGCGACGATTGGAAATGAAGGGAAGTTAGGGTTAGGAGAGGAAAAGAGAAGAAGAAACAAGGATTTGAGCGAGGATGATGGATAAATGCATGAGCTCACTGTCACAGCACCGAATCCTAACTCATTTCATTGGATGACTAAAATTAAAAGAGACAGAGAACATTTAAGATGCAGGTTGTTTTTTGTTTCAGTATATAATTTCAGTAGTTTTCGTTGTGAATAGAAATCATCATCTCGTTTTTGGGTACTTATATGCTTCACATTAAAAATAAAAAAAAATTTAGAGTTTAATATTAAGGTTTGAAGTTAGGGTTTAAAATTAGATTTTAGAAAATTAGAGATATATTATACTTTTAGGGTTTAATGGTTATAGTTTAGGATCATGAGCACAGCTATATGAAAATTCTATGGTGTAGTTGATCCTACTTAAAAGTACCTATATAAAAAGGGTAATTGTTCTATACACAAGCGCTTGTGGAAATTTTTTTTACACAAGCGTCTTAATTTTAGGGGTTAGTGACTCCGTTTAGGGTTTAAAGTTTAGGGCTATAAGTGTATTAGTTTTGAATTTAGGGATTGTTGATAGAATTTTGGGTTTAGGATTAAAATTTAGGGGTTATAGGTTAAAATCTAAATCCCTACCCATATTACCCTAAAACTAAACCTAACCCTAAACCCTAAATTCTAACCCTAAATCCTAAATTCTAAACATGAACCCTAAATTCTAAACCTTTACACTAAAACCCCTAAACTCTAAACTCTAAACTCTAACCCTAAACCCTATAATTGAGGCGCTTGTGGAAACAAAAAATTTTCACCGCCAGTGTATAGGATATTAATCAATATAAAAATATTATAATTGTATCAAATTTTTTAAGAGATATTAAAATTGACTACATTTAATTTATTAGAGTATGGGATCAACAATACGTATTGTAGTGATATAGTAATTACCCATACTTAGGGATGGCAACTTTCCTTGAACCCATCGGGGATCCGATCCGACCTAATTCGATAAGGTCGAATTTTTTAAAATAAATTTGGGGTCTGGGGCGAGTTTTATAGAGAAAATAGTCGGGATCGGGTTTAGAGTTAAAAATCTCCAATTCAACTCGACCCAAAGTATTTAAGATAAAATTTCAAAAATACCCTTATATATATTTAACGTTTAGGGTTTTCTATTTTTCATTTTTCTTCTTAGCTGCAGCTACCTCTTTCGTTTTCTCCTCTTATTCTTCTTTCCTTTTTCGGGTTTGTCTAAAAACGGCAAGTTAGTGTATGGCTAAATAAGCGGCGGGATGTTAGAGCCGTCGGATGAGAAAACTTGGTGATTTTGACCGTTAAATTTAGATTCCCATAAAAAAAACACGCGAAAACTAGAAGAGGTCATTGTCGATAAATATCGGAACGAAGTGTGAAGTTTCACAACTGTATGGGGGAGAAAAGTTGTGTTGCAACGTAAAAAGATAAAATGGTGCATATGTTTCGGAACTATGAAATATGTACTGGAACCGGTAGTTAATAGTTTAAACTCAAATTGTTAGAGACGTATGTCACAAGTAAAGTTGGAAGAAGATATTTTGGAATTAGATATAGGGTAACGAAACAGTCTGATGTGAAAGTAACTTTTAAGGGTTAACGCGTAGCAGTTGACGTTTTTGTCATGATATCGAAACTTTTGTACATGTTCTGAACCTGTAGAAAATGTGTAAACTAGAAATGTTTTAAGTGCCTTTAACAATACATGTATGTATAGTATGTATCGATACGTACGTATAAGTACCAAAATCTAGAGTATGATATGTTGGATAGTAAGAAGTAGACGTGTAAACCGTAAAAGTGAAGGAAGTGGATAATATATTAGGGCAATTGCGAAGTATCAGAAGTAGTCTACGAGTTTTGCAAACTTGAAGTACAAGATGATAATATGTTCGGTTTAACAATTCATATTTCTATTTTTTGTAGATCTTAAAAGCCCTCCGGCTTCCCTGGAATTAGAATCGAACCTTTATTTCCCCCACGAAAAACCTGAAGAAACCTCTAAAGTCGAGGAAAATGTTTCATTCAGTGTAAAGGATCGAAACCTTAACTTAGGTCTACAACTGAACTTGTGTAGCCATCTCCATTGCCAAGGTAACAAGCAAAACCCAAAACCCTAAGGTTTGTTTATTTGTGAAATACTTGAAATCTAGGGATTGCATTTGAAAATTTTGGTATGAAATTGTATTTCGTGCTGGAGGAAATCTGTTTAAACTAAATATTATGTCCAGTTTAAGGGGTTTTTTTAGAATGGTACCCTTTCTATCGGTTTTAACCAAAAAAGGTTAAATTTGTATGTAATGAGTTTTGTCACTAATTTTTCACCTTAATTTTTAATAATAAAAAAGTTAGAGGGGATGATCAAATCCTTCCAAGATGGAGCTACTTATGGTGGAATGGATGCCAAGGATCTAAGCTTGGTAACTGATTTGGTTGCGCCACCAAAATTCAAGATCCTAGACTTTGAGAAATACAATGGGACCACATGCCCCTCAGCACATCTAACTGTGTATTGTAGAAAGATGCCAATGTACCTCGACAATAAGAAGCTGCTCATTCACTGCTTTCAAGACAGCTTAGTAGGATCCGTTGCACGTTGGTATTCGCAAAAAAGTCGAGTGAACATCAAATCATAGAGGGACATGTCTAGAGCCTTCAGTGAGTAATACAAGCACGTTTTAGACATGGTCCCAACTCGTTTGGTCTTACAAGGGATGGAGCAAAAGCACCACGAGAGCTTCCGACAATACGCACAAAGGTGGAGGGATGTAGCGGCACAAGTACAACCACCGTTGCTAGAAAACGAGATTACCCCGATGTTTGTGGAAACACTAAAGGGTCCTTTTTATGATCTCATGCTCAACCATGCTACAAAGAACTTTGCGGACATGCTAATGAATGGCGAACCGATCCTAGAAGCCATGAAGAGCAGAAGATTCGACAGTAGGGAAACGAAGAATACATATAAAAGGAAGGACAATAATGAGGTCAATGCAACAAATGTCTACAACCCCAATTACTCAACATGTGTGGTGTTCAACAAGCCCAACACCTCAGCTCCGACGGTTGCAAATGCCCCAAAAGGAGAGCGAAGATATCAAGGAAATTTGAGACCCTACTTTCCTCCCATCCCAATGACGTATGTGGAGTTGTTCACCGAGTTAGTCAAATCACAGATGGTGCTGCCTAGACATGTCCCTCCGTTCTCACCTCCTTATCCACCGTGGTACGACGAGAAGGCCCAATGCGAATACCATGCAAGAGTGAGGGGGCATACCATTGAAAATTGTACCGCGTTCAAATGGGTGGTGGATGATTTAAGAAAATTAGGTATGTTGTCATTTGAAACTTCCGAGGATAAAGAAAACCCTTTGCCAAACCACCAAAATACAAAGGTGAATGTCGTGCTCGAGGAAGAGAAGAAAGTGATCAAGGAATATGTTGAAGAGATTAAAGCGCCCATGAATTGGGTATGGGTTCAATTAGTAGTAGCTAGGATATTAAAGGAAGAGAATTCAAAGATGAAGGTCATTGAAAAACCATACTGCGAATACCATGAAGCTGAAGGACATGAGATCCAGTGTTGCCTGGAGTTTAAGCAAGTGGTTCAAGCCAAGATGAATAACAAGGAACTTGTGTTCTTCGAGAGGGGAGATAACGTGCACGAATCAAATGTATGTGCGACGGAGGAAATCTCTTTTGGGAAGCAAGGAGAGGAAATTAAAGAAGAAAGATGAGGAAAGCTTTATCTTGTGGCGATCCCAGTGAAGAGGGATCGATTCGGTTTGGGCTTTAGGCCCGATAAATGGCAAAAGAAAGATGGGACTAAGAAGCATCAATAAACCATGAAAATAAAGCAGAAGGAAGAAAAAGTTGAAGCGGAGCCAAGGACATACCCACCCCTAAGCGTCACCTTTAAGGCTGGAGGGCTCTTAGACCCTAATGCCCGCTTCGACAGGGAGGAGAAAGGAAAATGTGAATTATGTGAGGTTTTTGAGAATTTAAGCATTAACGCCATCACAGACGAGGAGAAGGGAGAAAACAAAATTCTGTCTAAGATTCGCCCAACACCGAATTGAAGAACTGGACCACAGAAGTAGTCCCTAAAGTTTTTAAGACTACCTTTGAGTAATTCTCAAAACCAACTCTTTTACCCTTAGGCCCTGGGGTAATTAGAGATCTTATGTAAAAGGGTTTATGTCAAAACCATGATTCAGATTTCAATAAAAGATGATTTTTCCCCAATTATATCTTGTGGCAAACTTTCTTTCACAACACCAAAAAACCAAAAGATCATAAAAACCCAAAAGCAAAAACAAACCCTTAAAAAATAATAAATCATATTATTTCATTTATTCTTTCTTTCTTGGTATATATATATTGTCTCCTTTTATTTGCAGGTTTTTAGATATCAATGGTTCAAATGACTCCGAATCAGATTCTGAGGTTAACTTTTAATTACCACTAAATTTAGAGGAAGTTGAGAGTACTAGTGATGAAGAAGGGTATGACTTGTCAGATGATTTGCTTAAAATAGTTGAAGAAGAGGAAAAGCAAATCTTGCCCCACAAAGAAGAGTTAAAGGTTTTGAATCTTAAAACTGAAGAAGAGAAGCGTGAAGTAAAGATTGGTACCACCATCTCAGTTGAGACACGACAACATTTGATTGAGCTTCTACAAGAATATAAAGACATCTTTGCATGGTCATATCAGGATATGCCTGGTCTTAATACAAATATTGCCATGCATAGGCTTCCTATAAGGGAAAGATGGGAGGCAATGAAACAAAAGCTTAGAAGAATGAAGGCTGATACACTCTTGAAAACCAGAGACGAGGCCAAGAAGCAATACAATGCAGGATTCCTCGAAGTAGCTAAATATCCAGAATAGGTGGTAAACATCGTCCCAGTGCCTAAGAAGGATGGGAAAGTAAGAATGTGCGTCGATTACATGGATCTTAATAAAGCAAGCCCCAAAGACAATTTTCCGCTTCCATATATTGACACCTTGGTTGACAATACAGCTGTCCATTCCCTTTTATCGTTCATGGACGAATTTTCTGGTTACAATCAAATAAAGATGTGCCCAGAAGACATGGAAAAGACTACTCTTGTAATGCTTTAGGGAACTTTTTGTTATAAGGTAATGCCTTTTGGATTGAAGAATGTAAGGGCAACGTATCAGAGAGCTATGGTCACTCTTTTCCATGACATGATGCATAAGGAAATAGAAGT
Source organism: Hibiscus tridactylites (assembly GCA_958450335.1). Classification (NCBI taxonomy): domain Eukaryota; kingdom Viridiplantae; phylum Streptophyta; class Magnoliopsida; order Malvales; family Malvaceae; genus Hibiscus; species Hibiscus tridactylites. Next base: position 36,473,430 of record OY288284.1, on the reverse strand, counting down.
TTATGTGGATGATATGATTGCCAAGTCCATAACTGAAGAAGAGCATCTAGAAAACTTGGGTAAACTGTTTCAAAGATTGAGAAAGTTTCAGTTAAAGCTTAATCCTACCAAGTGCACATTTGGGGTTACATCTGGGAAATTGTTAGGCTTTGTAGTAAGCAGAAGAGGAATTGAAATCGACCCATACAAGATAAATGCCATACAAGAGCTTCCACCTCCTCAAACACAAAAGCAACTTCGAGGATTCTTGGGAAGGTTGAATTACATAGCTTGTTTCATCTCCCAACTTACGAATAAGTGTGATCCAATATTCAGGTTGCTTAGAAAGAACAACCCAGGGACCTGGAATGAAGAATGCCAAGCAGCTTTAGAAAAAGATCAAGGAGCAGCTAACTAATCCTCTAGTGTTAATGCCACATGTTTCGGGGAAACCGTTAATACTTTATCTAACGGTGTTTGAAAATTCAATGGGCTGTGTACTAGGGTAGCATGGCAAAACTGGAAGGAAGGAAAGGGCGATATATTATGTGAGCAAGAAGTTTACTAACTGTGAAACAAGATATACTCAAATTGAAAAGGTATGTTGTGCTTTGGTATGGGCCACTAAGAGGCTTGGGCAGTATATGTTGTATCATACCACGTGGTTGATCTCACGGTTAGATCCATTAAAGTTTATGATAGAAGCTCCAGCTTTATTAGGAAGAATAGCACGATGGCAGATGTTGCTTTCAGAATACAACATTCAGTATGTGAATCAGAAAGCAGTGAAAGGAAGCGCCATAGGAGATTTTCTTGCAAGTCGTGCGCAAGACGATTATGAGGCATTAGATTTCAGTTTCCCTGATGAGGATTTGATGTGTATTACGGAAGATGAAGAGTCATCAACAGAATCCTGGGTTATGCATTTCGATGGTGCTGAGAATGCTTTGGGACGAGGTATTGGGGCAGTTTTGGTTTCGCCAGAAGGAGATTATTATCCTTTTACTTATCGATTGAAATTATTTTGCACCAATAATATGGCAGAATACGAGGCATACATATTGGGCCTAAGGGAAGCCATCGACAGAAAAATTTGAAAGTTGAAAGTCTATAGGGATTCAGCATTGATCATCTACCAAACACGTGGCGAATGGGAAACAAAAGATGCAAAATTGACAGAGTATCACAAGTTGGTCCTTGAGTTAACTAAAGAATTTGAGGTGATCACTTTTAAGCATTTCCCAAGAGAAGATAATCAGATGGCTGATGCGTTAGCTACTTTGGCTGCCATGTTTAAAGCAAGTGAGAGTTCTGAGATGATGCTCATTAAGTTACAAATGATGGAGTCCCCAGCATATTGTTACAATGTAGAAGAAGAAGAAGATTGTTTACCGTGGTACCATGACATCTTGCAGTACATAAAGCTTCAACAATACCCAGCACATGCTTCAGGAAATGAAAAGAAAATGATTAGGAAAATGGCTTCAGGATACATCCTTGATGGGGAGATCCTTTACAAACGAAGTCGAGACCATATGCCACTGAGATGTGTGGATGCAAAAGAAGTGCAGTTGATTTTGGAAGAAGTCCATGAGGGAATTTGTGGAACCCACCCTAGTGGTTTCACTATGGCAAGAAGAATTACGCGTTTCGGATATTATTGGTCAACAATGGAAGGGATTGCATTAATTATCTTTTGTAAATGCCACAAGGGCCAGGTTTATGCTGACAAGGTTCATGCACCTCCTCAATCTCTTCATGTCATGTTGTCTCCATGGCCGTTCTCTATGTGGGGATTAGACGTCATTGGACAGATTCATTCAAAAGCGTCAAACGGTCATCGCTTTATCTTTGTAGCTATTGATTACTTCACAAAGTGGGTGGAAGTGGCCTCATATGCAAATATAACTTGGTTCACTGTTTGCAATTTCTTAAAGAAGGAAATCATTTGTCGATATGGTCTGCCAGAAAGCATAATTACTGATAATTCCTCTAACCTGAACAACCGAATGATTGCTGGGGTCTGTGAGTAGTTTAACATTAAGCATCGCAACTAAGTAGTATACCACCCAAAGATGAATGGAGCAATAGAAGCGGCCAATAAGAATATCAAGAAGATAGTTGCAAAGATATCTGACACTTATAAAGATTGGCATGAAAAGTTGCCATTTGCTTTGTATGCATATCATACAGCAATACGGACATCTACTGGGAAACTCCATTCTCGTTAGTATACGGAGTTGAAGCTGTGTTACCAATTGAAGTGGAGATACCATCGTTGCGTGTCTTGATGGAGGCCAAGTTAGATGAAGCATAATGGGTTCAAGCAAGGTATGACTAGTTGAATTTAATTGAGGAAAAGAGGCTGAAAGCCGTGTGTCATGGTCAAATGTACCAAAGAAGAATGATTAGGGCTTATGAAAAGAAGGTTCGCCCTAAAGAATTCCAAGAAGGCAATTTGGTATTAAAGAAGAAGCTGCCAATTCAAAGTGATCCTCGAGGAAAATATATGCCTAATTGGGAGGGACCGTATATTGTGACAAAGGTTCTTTTTGGTGGAGCATTGATTTTAGCTGAGATGGATGGAAATGAGTTTCAAAACCCAGTAAACTCTGATACTATTAAGAAGTATTATGCCTGAAGAAAAGAAAGAGAAAAAATGAAAAAAAGAAAAAAAGAAGGAAAAAAGAAAAAAAGAAAAAAAGAAAAAGAAAAGGAGGGTTCAAAATGAAAACCTGCAAAGGGCATTTTGAAACCAAAGGAGGGTCTGAGTTGAAAACCCGTAAAGGCCGGCTCAGATAATATGATAGATTCCAGGGCTTCACAGTTCATGCACTGTACTCAAGGTCTCTTCGACACTGGCGGTGTTCAAGATTACTTCTGGCGTTTGAAAGGAGAAGTTTGGACTATTGATATTTGAATGCCTGTTTTCCTTCCTTTTTTATAAACCTTTTTGTGTTTGCCACAACGTTAATAAATTTGTTTCATGGATTTTTCTTTCTTTCTTGTTCCCTTCCCTATCTTTGTTAGCATCTTGCTTTGAAATAAGGATCAATGGGTTTGACAATCATTTATATGTGCAAAAGATTTTTGAGCGTTACTTTGAGAATGTTTTGGAAACTTCAGGTACTACAAAATGTTTCATAACTATTATTTGGGGCATATGGTGTTAAAATGTTTGAAGAAGTAAAGCCTTGTTGCAAAATTCTTTAAAAAGAAAGAAAAGCCATATGAATGTCTGGGCGCTAAACAACGCTTCTTAACCACCAGCCTTCCTTACATGATGATAAGGGCAGCCTTACAAGGTCGAAACTTGACTTAGGAAGTTCATCCTTGAATATGAAAATGTTGACTAGGAAGACAGATGAGGATTAAATACTTCCAATGAAGTGAGAATAGGATGTAAAAAGTAGAACCAGCCAGCATAAGATCATAAAATGAAGCAAAAAGCCATATTTGTTCATAACTCACAAGTGAATTCCAAAGTAAAGGAGATGGCCTTATCCCAGTGAATGGTGAATTTGAAGCCAACAAGCCAAGAAGGGTTGAAAGAAAAGTGAAGCAAATCGTCTTACCTATGCAAGTTTAGGAGAGAGTTCATGTTAACTGGGTTGGCCTCGATAACCAGAATTTCATTAAAATTAAGAAAACAATCTAAGAAAAAGGAGTTCTAAAAGGAAAAACTTGTCATGCATTCATATTCTAGACATTCCTAGGGGGCATGCACAACATAAATGTATTGCATGTTGCATAAGAATGATGGAATTTTTCAGAAGATTTGCCTATCCGTTCAGGCAAAAGGAGAATGGAGTTTGCTTATTAATCCAAGCATAAGGAGGATGAAATGTTTAAGAAGATTCGCCTATCCGTTCATACATAAGGAGAATGGAGTTTGCTTATTCATCCAAGCATAAGGAGGATGAAGTGTTTAAGAAGATTCGCCTATCCGTTCAGGCATAAGGAGAATGAAGCTTGCTTATTCATCCAAGCATAAGGAGGATGAATGTTGTCAGAAGACTTTGCCTAATTGAGTATTTGGGAGGACAGAACCCAGCTCAGCTGTTTAGGCATTTTGGGAGAATAGAACCCAGCTCAACTATTCGAGCGTAAGGAGAATAAAACCAACCTATCCGTTTGAGCATTTGGAGAATGAAAATTAGTTCAACTATTCTAGCATAAAGAGAATAGAACCAGCCAATCTGTAACACCCCAATTTTGGGCTTAGAAGTTTTAGGGTTGGTTGGACCGGTCTGAGAAACGGTTCGAATATAAAAGGAGGTTTTAGGGAAAGCCTAGTTCAGGATGCTTTAAAAATATGGAAAAATATCTAAAAATCCACTTTTAATATATATAAGAGAATGGTGAAATCAATTTTACAAAATAAGGTTTGGAAACACTACATTTTGGAGTAGTGACTAAAATGCGATTTTTGAAAAGTTTAGTGGTGACTGTTTTGTAAGGATTGAAACTTTAAATCTTTAAGGAGCTAATTTACCCAAAAATGATTTCTCCAGATTTTTCCTTAATTTAGGTGATTCAATTATTAAAAGAAAAAGGGAAACCACTTTTTGGAATTTCATAACTACCTTTTCCTAAAATTTTCTCATTTCTTTTTCTCTCAAAATTCCATCATCCAAACACTTTTCTCCAGCAATTTTTGCTTTGATTTTCACTTCAATTGATGAGATTTCTATCATCAATTAATTCCTAATCAATCTAGCATCAAATCATTTTGATTTCCTCATTGGATTTTAAAGAAAATTGGCTCAAATCAAGGAGAAATCACCATTTAGAGGTAAGATTGTTCTTCTCCTCTAAATACTCAGTTCTTTACTAAAATTCCCAAGTTGCCAATCCTTAATTTAAGTTTAATAAATGGTTTTAATGTTAGAAACTTGATTTTGGCTTAAAACTCAAGATTTGGAAGAAATCTTGAAAAATTTCGTTGAGATTTGATTGGGCTCTGTTTGAGATGGTTCTTTAATGTATTTTGGATATTAAATGATGTTAGAAATGAGGTTTTATCAATGCAATCCCGAATAGGTTGTATTTCCTAAGTTTTTGTTTATGAAAATGGTGGTTCTTGAGGTGATCTTGGTGTTCTGTTATAGCTGGAGGTATAAGGACGAGTTTAGGTTTATTTTGGATGTTAATTGATGTTTAGAAATGGTTAGAAGTGATGGATCTTGGCTGGGTTAAGTTTTGGAAGAGATTGAAAGTGATTTCGGTTGTGTTTGGTAGCCGAAATGTTGGTTTTAAGTTGAGCAGCGAGTTTAAGTGTGTTAGCTGAAGATTTTAATGCATGATGATGCATTAATCCTCTACTTTTATGTGTTTAAAACAGGGGAGGCATCTTCGGACACCTTTGAAGTCGATCCGAAGGCTTAATCGGCGTTTCGACAAGCTAGCGAAACGTGATTTGTGAGTGGAGTTTGGTTTCCAGGTTTGAAACGAGTGTTTGAAGGTTTTGGGAGCTTAGTTTAAGTCTAAACAACTTAACTAAGCTCAAGAGTAAGTTTTCGGTAAAACTCCCTTGGATGAGCCATGAGGTGGCTTGATGCATTGGTTATGATTTGCATGTTTAAATTCTGTTTTGAAAGCATATTTTAGCATGGTTAATGCTGGTTTTGAAAGCCATATGTTGAAGGATGCTCAAGGTAAGAGATCCTTGGTTTGACATATTGTAAATATGGATTTGATGCATAGTGATGCATGATGTTGATTGGCTTTGTTTAAAGCTTTAAAACAGTGAATTGCTGATGTTATATGATGTATATTGGCAAGTAATGTAATGGTTTTAAAGTACTTGAATCGGATATAGTTAGCCGGCTATATGATTGGGTGCATCGTGAATAAAGTTGCCTTGGATGTTGAGGGGTTGTGATGGTACCTTACACTCCATCCAATTACCCTAACGAGTGAGGTAAGATCACAACGGTGGTTAAAAGTCCGTGTGTGGATCTTGTGGTATGTGTCCCTTACACTCGTTAGTGGAATTATACAACTACCGATGAGTGATGTGGAGGGGTTGTGATTGTACCATTAAACTCCATCACGGGTGTTGAGGGGTTGTGATTGTACTGTTAAACTCCACCTTATGTTGTTCGGTAGTGTGTATGAAGCGTGTGGGACAACGCTTGTAATCCGCCTATCCGATTGTGTTTTGTGTTGTAAATGGTTATGAATTATCACTTGAAAGCCAATATGTTGTATTGAATATATTGAAGCATGAGATGCTTGTAAAGTATGCATGGTTGCATGAAAAGAGGTGGGCTTGTGGTTTTGAGCTTTGCTTACATGTTTTCTAAATATGCATTATTGTGTTGGTTTATTTAGAGCATGCCTCACTAAGCAATTGTGCTTACGCTCTCTCTCTTGAACCAATAATGCAGATAATTGAAGTGCTTAAGGGCAACAAGGAGGCTACAGTGTCCAAGGGAAACCAAGCTCATGTATGGTGATGTTTTCATACACTATTAGTTTTGGTATTTTTGCAATGGGAACCTAAGATGTGTTTTGGGAGATGTGTTGAACTCCCTAAGTGGTGGCATGATGCCTTTGATGTTTTGGATTTGTAAATGGCCTTTAAATGCTTGTTTTGGAGATTGGTTGATTGCTTGGTTTGGATAATAGGATGCATGCCTATAGACATGTGAAATTTCATGTTTGATGTTATAAATATGTTTAGGGGTTATAATATTATGCCATATGTGAATGATGACTTGTTGGTATGATTAGAGGGACATTAAGAGGTGTTTGATTGGGTTTGTGCATGAAAAACCAGCAAAATCTGCAGTTTCTGGGCAAACCGTATCGAAACACTCTCCGGCGTTTCCAAACGGGGGCCTGTAATGGCCTTCGTGTTTCGACACGACTGGAGGCTATTTCGAAACGTTTTGGCTACTAGAGAGCCGTGTTTCGGAACCAGTATCGAAACGGGTGAGTGATGCCCTGCGTTTCGATATGAGTTCTATGTGTTCCGAAATAGGTGACCGTTGGACACCAATTCTGAATGTTGTTTAGTTTTGCAAGCTTTACGTTTTAGTCCCGAAAATTGTAACTGCAATTGCATGAGGTTGAGATGTCCGATTAATGTGAAATTTGATAGGGAAGCTTGTAATGTGACTAATTTAATATTGGTAACTTTAAAATCAGTTAAGACCTTCTAATTTTCAGAATTTACATTTTGGTCCCTAATATTTGTATTTTGTGCAATTGAGTCCCTTATTGAAATCCGATCGCTGTGCTTTACACGTATTTGTTTATCAAGTGTTTGCTTAGGGTTAATGTGCATCTAGACAAGATTAAAAAGAAAAAAAGGGTTGTTAATCAAGGTTCACTTTCAGGTTGACTTTGGTTTTCCCCGTGTAATCTTCGTAGTTCGGGTCAACCGTCTAGGCCAGGCTAAGGGGGTTACATTTGGTGGTATCAGAGCTTAGTTCTCGTATCTTTGGGATTTGTATGAGGATAATGTATGTGTATTTGCATGATATGTCTTTTGGGTGAAAGCATGTTTTGTGAGTTGTGAAGTATGGTTGCAATTGTGATGTTATGCTGTGTTGAAGCATGTTAGGGGAACCCATTGCCATGTCAAAACTAATGAAAGGAATTGTTTTTGGAAAATGAGCTTGAGTACTTGGATTACTTACCTTGTTGAGCCTAATTATGTTTATTGCATTTGTGTCAGTGCATTGTTTTTCTTGTAAATGGGACCTCGTAGAGAGATGAGGGTGAACACGAGAGCTATGGCTCAGAATGAGAATGAGGAAAATGCTGATAATATTGTGGATATACCTCCCCCTGGTGGTGGACCACCCGGCGATGGTGGTGCTGGAGGTGATAATGCTGGTATTGGTGCTGGTGTTGGGGTCGTTGGACCTGAAGGAGGGCAGGGGCAAGCTGCTCCTGACATGACTGTATTGATTCAGGCTATTGCAGGAGCCTTTCAGGAAGCAGTAGCTGGAGCTCACGGAGCTGCGCATCAGGGTGATGCTAACGTGAGATTGCCTTTGGAACTCCTTCGCAGTCTGGGAGGGATTGAGTTCAGAGGTTTATCTCCTGAAGGTTCCGAATCTTGGTTGGAAAGCACCAAGAGGATTTTGGGGCAAATGAACTGCAACAATGTGCAGAAGTTGGGTTGTGTGGTATCACTGCTACATGATGATGCTTATACGTGGTGGACGACCACTATCTCTGGAATGGAGGAGGTTGATGTGACTTGGACGTTCTTCTTGAACGCGTTCAACCGAAAGTATCTGGGTGTGCGATACCTGGATGAGAAGAAAAGAGAATTTATGCCTCTTGTGCAAGGAAGCATGACAGTGGCTGAGTATGGGATTCAGTTTGTCCGTCTTAGTCAGTACGCACCTGAGCTTATCCCTAGTGAGCGGGAGAGGTGTGAACGCTTCCGTTATGGTCTGATGCCGGATGTAAAGACTTTCATGCTTGCAGCTGAGTATACAGATTTTGATGTGCTGGTGAGTAGAGCGAAGGATATTGAGCAGAACTTGGGTCTGTATTCCAGAGGTGTTAGTTCTAGCTTAGGCAAAAGAGCTGCTGATTATAGTTCCAGTGGTGGATGGAACAAGAGAGGACGAGATAAGAGATATCAGTCTTCCGCTAGGCGTGGTAATGGAGGGCGTGGTGCGCCTGTTCAGGGTGATAGGATGAGAGCTGATCAGAACACGTGCTGGACGTGTGGATCACGTGGCCATTTGAGGCGAGATTGTCCTCGAGTAGCGAGGGAGGTTCAGGCTCCTGTGGCAGTGACCGGTAATTCATGCTGGAATTGTGGTTCGGCGGACCACATGAGGAGGGAGTGTCTTTTGTTGGCCGGTGGTGGTCAGGGACGTGCTCCTGGGGTGGTTGCACCACAGAGAGGTTGTGGGCGCGGCCGTGGTAACTTCCAGCGCAGAGGTGACAGTGGGAGGAATGTGGCGCATGTGGTGGCTGTTCAACCTGAGGGTGGTGGCCAGGCTCGAGTGTATGCTCAGCATGAGGGGAGAAATGATACGGATGTGATCGCAGGTACCTTTACTTTGCAATCCTTATCATTACTTTCCTTGATTGATTCTAGATCTACACACTCATACATATTGCGTGAACATGCTCAATTGCTTGGTTTACCTGTTGAGTCTTTAGATGTTGGTATGCGTGTAACTAGTTCCTTTGGTGAGACTGTTGTAACACGGAAGTTGTATAGAAGATGTCCTTTGGTAGTGCAAAACCATGTTTTTCTTGTTGATCTCATGGAATTGCCATTCTATGATTTTGATGTGATCCTTGGAATGGATTGGCTTGTTGAACATCGATCTGTGGTGGATTTTGAGAACAAGCGGGTTTCGTTGAAACTTGCGGATGATTACGAAGTAGTGGTGGTTGGTAAGAATGTGAAGTTTCTTGCCAATGTGGTGTCTAAATTGGAAGCAAGCCGAATGATGAGGCAAGGTTGTGAGAGGCTTACCTGGCTTTTGTGATGAACCCTAGCTCTAAGGAGTTGCGAGTTCAAGATATCATGACTGTGCGAGAGTTTCCTGGTGTGCTTCCGGAGGAGTTACCTGGATTGCCTCCTAGTCGAGAGATGGAGTTTAGGATTGAGTTATATGAAAACACAACTCCTCTCTCCATTACTCCTTACTGAATGGCACCTAAAGAGTTGAATGAGCTGAAGACGCAACTTCAGGAGTTGCTTGATCGTGGTTTCATTCGGCCGAGTGTGTCACCTTGGGGGTGCACCGGTCTTGTTTGTGAAGAAGAAAGATGGCACTATGAGAATGTGCATCGACTATCGTCAGCTGAACAAGTTGACTATCAAGAATCGGTATCCTTTGCCGAGGATTGACGATCTTTTTGATCAGTTCCGGGGAGCGGCTGTGTTCTCTAAGATTGATTTAAGGTCAGGTTATTATCAGCTCAAGGTGAAAGATATGGATGTGCCAAAAACAGCCTTTAGAACGAGGTATGGGCATTATGAGTTCCTTGTGATGCCGTTTGGCTTGACGAATGCTCCTACAGCTTTTATGGACATGATGAATAGAGTGTTCCATGAATACTTGGACAAGTTTGTTGTGGTGTTCATTGATGATATCCTTGTGTACTCTCGTACTGAGGAGGAGCATGAGGGGCATTTGAGGATTGTGTTGCAGGCGTTGTTGGAGAATCAACTTTATGCTAAGCTGAGCAAATACGAATTCTGGCTTAGGGTAGTTGTTTTCCTTGGTCATGTGGTTTCTGCTGAGGGGATTCGTGTTGATCCTCAGAAGATTGAGGCGATGATGAATTAGAAGCCTCCAAAGTTTGTTCATGAAGTCCGTAGTTTCCTTGGTTTGGCAGGATACTACCGGAGGTTTGTGGATGGATTTTCAAAGATTGCTGCACCTTTGACGAAGTTGTTGCAAAAGGATGTCAAGTATGAGTGGACAGAAGCAAGGCAGCAGGCTTTTGAGAAGCTTAAGGCAGCTTTGACTCAAGCTCCTATCTTGGTTCAACCTGAATCAGGGAAAGAGTTTGTGGTGTACAACGATGCATCCTATGTTGGTTTGGGGTGTGTGTTAATGCAAGAAGGTAAGGTGGTGGCTTATGCATCGCGCCAGTTGAAGGTGCATGAGCGCAATTATCCTACGCATGATATTGAGTTAGCTGCGATGGTCTTTGCTTTGAAGATTTGGAGACATTACCTGTATGGTGAGAAGTGTACTGTGTACACGGATCACAAAAGTTTGAAGTATTTGATGTCTCAAAAAGAGTTGAATCTTAGGTAACGACGTTGGGTGGAGTTGCTTAAAGATTACGATCTGACGATCGAGTACCATCCGGGAAAAGCTAACGTTGTAGCGGATCCCTTGAGTAGGAAGGTGGCAGTGGAGTTGAGGGCTATGTTTGCCAGCTTGAGTATTTCGCGAGATGGAGGTCTTGTGGCTGAATTGCAAGTGAAACCATCCTTGGTGCAGTTGATAAAGGATAAGCAGTTGTTTGATGATGCTTTGGTGCCACATGTTCAGGATATTGCTGAGGGTAGACCATCAGATTTCTGTTTTAATGATGATGGGGTTCTATGTTTTGGGAGTCGGATAGTAGTGCCGAATGATGCTGAGTTGAGGCGTATTATTCTATCTGAAGCTCATAGTAGTCCTTTTGCTATGCACCCTGGTAGTACAAAGATGTACCGTGATCTTAAGGATGAGTACTATTGGGTGGGTTTGAAGAAAGATGTTGCGGAGTACGTGGGTAAGTGCATGGTTTGTCAGCGGGTTAAGGCTGAACATTAGTTTCCTTCTGGGTTGTTGCAACCGTTGAGGATTCCTGAGTGGAAGTGGGAAATGATTACCATGGACTTTGTGTCTGGTTTGCCTTTGTCGCCATCGAAGAAGAATTCGGTGTGGGTGATTGTAGATCGCCTTATGAAGTGTGCGCATTTCTTACCTGTGCATACTACGTATACCTTAGACAAGCTTGCAGAGTTGTACATTGTTGAGATTGTGCGACTGCATGGTGTGCCAAAGTCTATAGTGTCGGATAGAGATCCGAGGTTTACGCCGCGTTTCTGGGAATGTTTGCATCAAGCTTTGGGTATGCGGCTGAATTTCAGTACTTCTTATCATCCACAGTCGGATGGACAGTCTGAGCATGTTATCCAAGTGCTGGAAGATATGTTGAGGTGATTGAGTTTCAAGGTTCGTGGGAGAAGCATTTGCCTTTGGTGGAGTTTGCTTATAACAATAGCTACCAGACAAGTATTCAAATGGCACCTTATGAAGCCTTGTACGGGAGGAAGTGCAGAACTCCTCTTTGTTGGGCTGAAACAGGTCAGAAGTTAGTTTCAATGTCGGCTTTGCTGAAAGGAACCACCGAGAAGGCGAGGCTCATTTGTGAGCGGTTGAAGGCAGCTTCTGATCGACAGAAGTCTTACGCAGATTTGAAGCGTAAGGAGATTGAGTTTGCGGTAGGTGACCGTGTGTTCCTGAAGGTTTCGCCTTGGAAGAAGGTGATGAGGTTTGGTCGGAAGGGTAAGTTAAGCCCTAGGTATATTGGACCATACGAGGTGATCGAACGTGTGGGTCCTGTTGCGTACAAGCTAAGGTTACCGCTAGAGTTAGAAAATATTCATGATGTGTTTCATGTCTCTATGCTTCGGAGGTATAGATCAGATCCTTCGCATGTTATGCCTGTGGAGGAAGTGGAGTTGAATCTAGACTTGACCTATGATGAGGAGTCGGTTGAAATTCTGGATTCAGACAATAAAGTTCTTCGAGGCAAGACCATTGAATTGGTTAAGGTGCTGTGGAAGCATCGTGGTGTTGAGGAAGCCACGTGGGAAAGAAAGGATGATATGATGAAGCAGTTTTCGTACCTTTTTCCTCTAGGTAAATTTCGAGGACGAAATTTCTTAAGGGGGGAGAGTTGTAACACCCCAATTTTGGGCTTAGAAGTTTTAGGGTTTGTTGGACCGGTCTGAGAAATAGTTCGAATATAAAAGGAGGTTTTAGGGAAAGCCTAGTTCGGGATGCTTTAAAAATATGGAAAATATCTAAAAACCCTCTTTTAATATATATAAGAGAATGGTGAAATCAATTTTACAAAATAAGGTTTGGAAATACTACATTTTGGAGTAGTGACTAAAATGCGATTTTTGAAAAGTTTAGTGGTGACTGTTTTGTAAGGATTGAAACTTTGAATCTTTAAGGAGCTAATTTACCCAAAAATGATTTCTCTAGATTTTTCCTTAATTTAGGTGATTCAATTAATGTTTTAATTAATTAAAAGAAAAAGGGAAACCACTTTTTGGAATTTCATAACTACCTTTTCCTAAAATTTTCTCATTTTTATTTTCTCTCAAAATTCCATCATCCAAACACTTTTCTCCAACAACTTTTGCTTTGATTTTCACTTCAATTGATGAGATTTCTATCATCAATTAATTCCTAATCAATCTAGCATCAAATCCTTTTGATTTCCTCATTGGATTTTCAAGAAAATTGGCTCAAATCAAGGAGAAATCGCCATTTAGAGGTAAGATTGTTCTTCTCCTCTAAATACTCAGTTCTTTACTGAAATTCCCAAGTTGTCAATCCTTAATCAAGGAGAAACTTGATTTTGGCTTAAAACTCAAGATTTGGAAGAAATCTTGAAGAATTTCGTTGAGATTTGATTGGGCTTTGTTTGAGATGGTTCTTTAATATATTTTGGATATTAAATGATGTTAGAAATGATGTTTTATCAATGCAATCCCTAATAGGTTGTATTTCCTAAGCTTTTGTTTATGAAAATGGTGATTTTTGAGGTGATCTTGGTGTTCTGTTATAGCTGAAGGTATAAGGACGAGTTTAGGTTTATTTTGGATGTTAATTGATGTTTAAAAATGGTTAGAAGTGATGAATCTTGGCTGGGTTAAGTTTTGGAAGAGATTGGAGGTGATTTCGGTTGTGTTTGGTAGCCGAAATGTTGGTTTTAAGTTGAGCAACGAGTTTAAGTGTGTTGGCTGAAGATTTTAAAGCATGATGATGCATTAATCCTCTGCTTTGATGTGTTTAAAACAGGGAGGCATTTTCGGACACATTTGGAGTCGATCCAGAGGCTTAATCGACGTTTCGGCAAGCTAGCGAAACGTGATTGGTGAGTGGAGTTTGGTTTTCAGCTTTGAAACGATTGTTTGAAGGTTTTGGGAGCTTAGTTTAAGTCTAAACAACTTAACTAAGCTCAAGAGTAAGTTTTCGATAAAACTCCCTTGGATGAGCCATGAGGTAGCTTGATGCATTGGTTATGATTTGCATGTTTAAATTCTGTTTTGAAAGCATATTTTAGCATGGTTAATGCTGGTTTTGAAAGCCATGTGTTGAAGAATGCTCAAGGTAAGAGATCCTTGGTTTGACATATTGCAAATATGGATTTGATGCATAGTGATGCATGATGTTGAATGACTTTGTTTAATGCTTTAAAACAGTGAATTGTTGATGTTATATGATGTATATTGACAAGTGATGTAATGGTTTTAAAGTACTTAAATCAGATATAGTTAGCCGGCTATTGGATTGGGTGCACAGTGAATAAAGTCGCCTTGAATGTTGAGGGGTTGTGATGGTATCGTACATTCCATCCAAGTACCCTAACGAGTGAGGTAAGATCACAACGGTGGTTAAAAGTCCGTGTGTGGATCTTGTGGTATGTGTCCCTTGCACTCGTTAGTGGAATTATACAACTACCGATTAGTGATGTGGAGGGGTTGTGATTGTACCGTTAAACTCCATCACGGGTGTTGAGGGGTTGTGATTGTACTGTTAAACTCCACCTTATGTTGTTCGGTAGTGTGTATGAAGCGTGTGGGACAATGCTTGTAATCCGAGTATCCGATTGTGTTTTGTGTTGTAAATGGTTATGAATTATCACTTGAAAGCCAATATGTTGTATTGAATATATTGAAGCATGAGATGCTTGTAAAGTATGCATGGTTGCATGAAAAGAGGTGGGCTTGTGGTTTTGAGCTTTGCTTACATGTTTTCTAAATATGCATTATTGTGTTGGTTTATTTAGAGCATGCCTCACTAAGCAATTGTGCTTACGCTCTCTCTCTTGAACCAATAATGCAGATAATTGAAGTGTTTAAGGGCAACAAGGAGGCTAGAGTGTCCAAGGGAAACCAAGCTCATGTATGGTGATGTTTTCATACACTATTAGTTTTGATATTTTGGCAATGGGAACCTAAGATGTGTTTTGGGAGATGTGTTGAACTCCCTAAGTGGTGGCATGATGCCTTTGATGTTTTGGATTTGTAAATGGCCTTTAAATGCTTGTTTTGGAGATTGGTTGATTGCTTGGTTTGGATAATAGGATGCATGTCTATAGACATGTGAAATTTCATGTTGGATGCTATAAATGTGTGTAGGGGTTATAATATTATGCCATATGTGAATGATGACTTGTTGGTATGATTAGAGGGACATTAAGAGGTGTTTGATTGGGTTTATGCATGAAAAACCAGTAAAATATGCAGTTTCTGGGCAAACCGTATCGAAACACTCTCTGGCGTATCGAAACGGGGGCCTGTAATGGCCTTCGTGTTTCGACACGTCTGGAGGCTGTTTCGAAACGTTTTGGCTACTGGAGAGCCGTGTTTCGGAACCAGTATCGAAACGGGTGAGTGATGCCCTGCGTTTCGATACGGGTTCTATGTGTTCCGAAACATGTGACCATTGGACACCAATTTTGAATGTTCTTTAGTTTTGCAAGCTTTACGTTTTAGTCCAAAAAATTGTAACTGCAATTGCATGAGGTTGAGATGTCCGATTAATGTGAAATTTGACAGGGAAGCTTGTAATGTGACTAATTTAATATTGGTAACTTTAAAATCAGTTAAGACATTCTAATTTTTAGAATTTACATTTTGGTCCCTAATATTTGTATTTTGTGCAATTGAGTCCCTTATTGAAATCCGATCGCTGTGCTTTACACGTATTTGTTAATCAAGTGTTTTCTTAGGCTTAATGTGCATCTAGACATGATTAAAAATAAAAAAGGATCGTTAATCAAGGTTGACTTTCGGGTTGACTTTGGTTTTCCCCTTATAATCTTCGTAGTTCGGGTCAACCGTCTAGGCCGGGCTAAGGGGGTTACACTATCCGTTCGAGCATTTGGAGAATGGAACTCACCTCAGCTATTCGAGCATTAGGAGAATAGAGCATGCCTATTCGTTCGGGCATTTGTAGAATGGAGCCAACCAGTAAATTGGTGAAAATTAGTGTCTTTTTGTCTTTACTTTATCTTTGTTGCATAGAGATAAGCAAAGAGGGGCAGCTGTTGTCACTAATTTTAACCTTAATTTTTAATAATAAAAAAGAGAAAAAAGAGAAAAAAGAAAAACTATAAAAAGAGAGAAAATCCTTTTAAAAGGCCCACTTTTTAAAGCAAAGACTCATCCTTAAAACCCATTTTAAAAGCCCACTTTTAAATAAAAAGAACAAAGATCATTTTTTATTTTGAAGACCACTTATAAAGAAAAAAAAGAAAAAAAAGAGAAAAAGGGAAAAAAGAAAAAAAATAATAATTATGGTGCAAAATAATTATGGAGAAGAAAAATGAAATAAAGTGAGGTGAAAAAAATAAATGTGATAAAAACAATAAAAAAAACAGCAAAATTCAACAAAAAAAGAAAAATAAAAAAAAGAAAAAGGGAACCAGCACGCGCCATGCGCCAGCGCATGGGCCGCACGCACGCGGGCTGGTTCCCCAACCAAACCCTTATCGGGACCTTCATGGTGGCCGGCCGGTCTGCCTCGCCGCCGCCGACCCAATGTCACCTGTTGAGTGTGCAAAAGTTCTATATTTTACCCCTTATTTAACCCATATTTCTACTGCAATTCAAGCATAATTCATTGCATTTAGGTAAAATTTCGCATATACATCACAATTATATAAAATAGCACAGTTGCTACTGATTTTGGCTACTTTTGCAGGTATCTGTTGTGGCAGACTCAGGACAGTAAAGGAGCAGAGCTAGAACATAAGACTAGAGTCTAGAAGCAAGACATTGCCGTGACAGCCACGACGACAACATTGGTGAAGGGAAAAGTGAAGTGGAGCTCGACAGATAGAGGAATTCAAGCCGGTTCATCGTGGACCACTTTTATATTTTTCTGAGCCCTAGGTAGAATGAAGGCCAAGCCCAAAGTTCAAGGAAGAAACCCAAAACAAGAAAAGATGACGTATTAAAGGCATCTACTCAGAAGATTTAATCTTAATTAGAGTTGTACTTTACTTTGAACTTGTATTCTTACCTTATTAGAAACTTGAACCCAAGGCCTATATAAAGGCATGTAATTCGACCTAAGGGAGGATATCTCATCTCTATCCATCTTCCCCAAAACCCTTGTCGTTTTCCCCCTTCTCATCATGTTCTAAACTTCCCCTAGGGCTAAGGGTTGATTCTGTAAAATAGTTGCAAGGATTGTACTGTTTTAGGAATTTTCTGTTCAATGAAATAAAACTTCAAGTTTGCTTATTCTGGTTTCAACATCTTGCAAGAGTATCGGGAGAGCATTGTAAGATTATTTATTTACTTAATATCGGGAGAGTTAAGTATACGAAAGGAATAAGTACGAGTTCTCCAGCTTATGGTTGAACTATCTCAGACCTAGGGATAGGACGAGGTTAAGTGGCTAGGTAAGAATTCAACAACATTGGTGTTCACCTTTCGATTCACGCCGGGAGGTATCATCCAAGAAGTGTTCATCAACAGTACTTGGACCCAAGGATAGGACAAGTCACAACAGGGATTCTTGCCAAGCTTGAAGTACAGAGTTGTATGTTCGCTGCCGCGACAACAACAGACTTCTTCCGCAACAGGTGCTGCCGCGATAGGGACGACGACAAAACAAGAATTTTTATACAGTACAACACCTGCACTACCGAGCAAATCAATACCGGCCTATCTTTTAACCCTGAATCTTCATTCTTTTATATTCATTATTCTCCAATATTATTTCCCAAATAATTTTAACTATTTTTTCTATCTTGTGCAGCAATTTGAGGATAAAGCTATTTCCAGTCCCTGTGGATTCGACATCCGATAGTTCGAGTATCACTTTACTACTTGCGTCGTGTACACTTGCACTACATTGCGATAGGACTTTTGACACGCAACAAGTTTTTGGCGCCGTTGTCGGGGACTGGCAACATATCTTTACCATTACTTTACTGCACTTTTATTCTTTTTAATTTTTCTGTTTTTATTGGGATTGTTTACCCTGTGATTTTCACAAGGTTTTCCGTTTGCTTATGCATAGATAAAGACGAGGCAAAGAACCTGATTACAACCTAGGTCCTGGAATCGAACGGACGTGCAATCTCAGGAACCGAGTCTGCCTTTTGATAGCAAGAAACGATTATCTTGAGGAACAGTTAGAAGCAATGCATAACGGGGTAAATAATAATAACCCGAGGAATGATGAAGATCCTCCCCTAGATGACCAGAACGGGCGGCCTGCCGCTAGCGTGGCTGCACGACAGTCCTGCCGTGACTACATGATCAATGATCATGTGGAACTAGAGACCACCTTGCCAGACGTGGAAGCTGAGAATTTCGAGCTGAAACCTATTATGTTCAGCATGATCAATTCCGCTGGCCAATTTAGTGGTGCTGCAGCAGAGGATGCCCAAGAACATCTGAAAAAGTTCCAAGAAATCTGTGGATCGTTTCGATTACCAGGAATAAATCCGGAAATACTGAGGCTTCAGTTATTTCTTCATTCACTGAGAGACAGAGCTAAAACTTGGTGGAATAAACTAACGTCGGGTTCAATACGAACTTGGGTAGATCTCTCTCATGAATTTTTATCTCGTTTTAATCCTTTTCACTTATTTGAGCGATTGCATAATGAAATTGCTACTTTTCAACAGGAAGATGACGAACCAATGCATGAGGCATGGGACAGGTTTACAGCCCTTCTAAGGAACTGCCCGATGCATGGATTTCCCTTGTGGAATCAAGTCATTAAATTCTACAATGCTGCCAATACACACACTCGTATGAGGATAGATTCAGCAGCAAATGGACTATTGTTGGATAAAGATCCAAACGAAGCCATGGTAGTGTTGAAAAACTTAGCAAAGAATTACGAGCAATTCCCTACAGCAAGGAGAGGTAAACGAGGAATAGCTGTAAAAGACTATGAAGCCGACAATTTCCTGAAGACACATGTTGCATACCTCACAAAGGCAGTGGAAAATCTGTTAAAAAGATTCAAAACTTGTCTATTCTGCAGAAGAGGTATGTGAGACTTGCAGTGGGAACCACAGTTCGGAAGACTGTCCATTATAGCTAGAGGAAGGGATGTATGTTGGAAATTACAATAAACCAAGAAATTTAGACTCCAACAATTACAATCCCAACTGGAGGAAAGATCCCAAGTTCTCTTGGAGCAATCCAAACAACGCACTAAATCCTCAGGTGCAGAACAACCAAAACCAATGGGCACCCAGAATCTTGTCACGACAACAACCACAACAGCAGCCGGTAGCCGCACCTAGTATACTGGAGCAGACTTTGACCACATTCATGTCACAAACAGGAGCTTACATGGCAAACATGGATCACCTTGTCAAGAAAATTGAGTCATTCATGGATAAGACAGAGATGAGAATGACTAACCATGAGGCCACCCTGAAATCACTGGAAACACATATGGGCCAGGTTTCCCAACATATCAAGCCAAGGCAAAACGGAGGATTCCCTAGTGATACTGAGGTCACTAGACAACCCACACATGAGCAGTGTAAAGCTATTACAACTAGGAGTGGGAAACAACTGCAAGGGTCGGAGATGAGAACTTTACCAATTGAGGAACCGACCCTAGATACATCTGCCGTGAACACTGCCCCGGCAGAAGACGAGCAACCTGCTGCCGCCACACCTGTCACGACAGTAGAGGAGACAGAGGAGCAAGAAAAGAATACTGAAGAACCTAAGCCTCCTTAGTTCCGAATACCATGTGAAGGACGTCTGGAAGATTACCGCCCTCCACCTCCTTTTCTACAGCGGTTACACAAACAGAAACAAGAGTATTAGCTTAAAAAGATTTATGACATTTTTAAGCAGGTGCACATCAATATACCGCTGTTAGAGGCCATCAAGCAGATGCCTGGTTATGCAAAATATCTCAAGGATGCCATGTCAAAAAGATCCAGACTTGGGGAATTCGAAACGGTAAAAATGACAGAAGGATGCATGACTATCTTGCACAAGCATCCACCCCAGAAGAAGAAGGATCCTGGGAGCTTCATCATACCGTGCATAATTGGTGATAAATTCGTGGGTAAGACACTTTGTGATCTAGGTGCTAGTATAAATTTAATGCCAAAATATGTGTTCCAAAAATTAGGCATTGGACGAGCACGGCCCACGACAGTCATGCTGCAGCTGGCAGACCGCTCTTACGTACAACCAGAAGGGAAGATCAAAGATATTCTGGTAAGAGTGGATAAGTTTATTTTTCCTGCTGACTTTCTTGTGTTAGACTGTGAAGCAGATTAAAATGCACCAATCATCCTAGGGCGACCCTTCTTAGCCACAGACAGATCTATGATTGATGTGGAAAAATGAGAACTGACCATGAGAGTAAATGATCAAGAAATCAAACTCAATGTTCTCCAAGCAATCAAACATGCTGATGCAGAAGAAGAATGCAAGGCCATCACTGAAGTAATCCTTGACCAACCCTGCATCAGGTCGGGCTGCCATGACATTAAATTTGGTCACTGCCACAACAGTCATCTAGAAGACTGTCACGACAGCAACGACGATAGTGACTCCTCCGATTCAGACATATCCGACACTGAAGGTCATGAGGGGTAAATTGGATAGGCAATCGTCCAGGTAAGTTATTCGAGCCCCTAAACTATACCTCGAATGAACACATAATCCAAAAGCCTTCAGTTGAAGAACCACCTATTTTAGATCTTAAGCCCCTGCCAGGGCAGCTTAAATATGTTTTCCTTGGTTTACATGATACGTTGCTCATAATCATCTCTTCCAAGTTAATGCAGAAACAGGAACAACAGCTGATTGGTATGCTACATCAGCATAAGAAGGCTATTGGATAGACGATAAGCGATATCCAAGGCATCAGTCCGGCATTATGTATGCACAAAATTCTCCTAGAAGATGATCATAAGCCGACTATTGATGCTCAGAGACACTTAAACGATGCTATGCGAGAAGTGGTGAGAAAAGAAATTATCAAGTGGCTTGATGCCAGAATAATTTATGCCATCTCGGATAGTAAGTGGGTGAGCCCGGTGTAGTGTGTACCTAAAAAGGGAAGAATAACCGCGGTGACAAACGAAGAGAACGAACTAATCCCAACCAGGACTGTGATCGATTGAAGGGTTTGTATGGACAACCGGAAGCTTAACAAAGCTACCCGGAAAGACCATTTCCCCTACCTTTTATTGATCAAATGCTTGATAGATTAGCGGGGAAACCTTATTATTGTTTTCTTGATGGTTACTCAGGTTACAATCAGATAGCTATTGCATTGAAGGATCAATAGAAAACGACCTTCACATGCCCATACGACACTTATGCTTTTCGGAGAATGCCATTTGGACTCTACAATGCACCAACAACTTTCCAAAGGTGCATGATGGCAAAATTCTCTAACATGGTAGAAGACTTCCTGGAAATTTTCATGGACGATTTTTGCGTCTTTGGAGACAGTTTTGAGGGTTGTTTAGGCAATCTACAAAAGGTACTTGAAAGATGCGAAGAAGCGAATCTGGTCTTAAACTGGGAAAAATGCCACTTCATGGTGGATGAGGGAATAGTCCTAAGCCACAAGGTAAGCTGCCGCGACATTGAGGTAGATAGAGCAAAAATAGAAGTAATCAAAAAGCTGCCACCACCCACCACAGTCAAGGGAATTCGGAGTTTCTTAGGGCATACTGGGTTTTATCGAAGATTTATTGCCAATTTTTCAAAGATTACCAAGCACTTATGCCACTTATTGGAGCATAATCGTCCCCTTGACTTCAATACTGAATATACTGAGGCATTCAGAATTCTAAAGGAGAAGCTGGTAACAGCCCTGATCGTACAACCGCCAGACTGGAGTTTGCCATTTGAGATAATGTGTGATGCTAGTGACTATGGTGTAGGGGCAGCACTAGGGCAGAGGAATGATAAGCTCTTCCACGTAATTTATTACGCCATCAAAACACTAAATGATGCCCAAGTGAACTGCACCACAACAGAAAAGGAACTATTAGAAGTGGTGTTCTCGATCGACAAGTTCCGTCCGTACATACTTGGAACGAATGTGGTGGTCCATACAGACCATTCAACACTGAAGTATCTGTTCACGAAAAAAGATGCAAAACCTAGATTGATACGTTGGATTCTGCTGCTGCAAGAGTTCGACATTGATATCAAGGATAAAAAGGGAATAGAGAACCAAGTGGCAGACCACTTGTCGAGGATAGAGATAGGGAAGACTCAATCGACAGATAAAACCAACATACTAGAGACCTTCCCGGATGAGCAGCTGTTTGCTGCCACAAGCACTGTCGCGACAGTCATGGCGGCATGTAAGTTTTCTGAACTTCCTTGGTACACTGATTTTGTTAATTACATTGTTAGCGAAGTACTACTTCCTGAACTTAATTACCAAGCAATGAAGATGTTCCAAAATGATGCAAAACATTATTATTGGGACAGACCTCTTCTTTTCAAACATTATGCAGATCAAAATATCAGGAGATGTGTACCACAGGATGAACATGAAGGACACCTAGGTGGACACCTAGGTGGAAACAAAACTGCTTCCAAGGTTTTGCAATCTGGTCTCTATTGGCTCACACTGTTCAAGGATGCACAAGCTTTTTACAAAAGCCGTGACAAGTGCCAAAGGACTGGGAACATCTCGAGAAGACATGAGATGCCACTGCAGAACATTTTAGAAGTCGAAATCTTCGATGTATGGGGAATCGATTTCATGGGACCATTCCCAGCATCTTGTGGGAACCTGTACATCCTATTAACAGTGGATTATGTGTCCAAAAGGGTTGAAGCGATCGCCACTCAGAAAAATGACGCCAAGACTGTTTAGAGATTTCTGCATAAGAATATTTTCTCCAGATTTGGCATTCCTAAGGTGATCATCAGTGACGAAGGGAGACATTTTCATAATAGGGTAATTGCTGCTGCCTTGAGAAAATACGGAGTAAAGCACCAGATTGCAACAACGTACTACCCTCAAACCAATGGACATGCCGAAATATCCAACCGGGAAGTAAAGAACATACTTGAGAAGATGGTTAAACCCACTCGAAAAGATTGGTCTTTACACCTCAATGATGCACTTTGGGCCTGTAGAACATCATTCAAAACACCATTGGGAATGTCACCCTACATGCTTATATATGGACTTACCTGTTGAGATAGAGCACAAAGCTTATTGGGCTATCCAGGTAGTAAACATGGACTTGGATAAGGCAGGACAAAAAGGCTACTGGACTTGAATGAAATTGAAGAAATTCGAGCAATGGACTACGACAATGCTAGGATATACAAAGATAAAACCAAAAAGTGGCATGACAGGAAACTGCTGCCACGACAGTTCTGGCCAGGGCAGCAGGTGTTGTTGTTTAACTCTAGGTTAAAACTTTTCCTAGGAAAGCTTAAATCTAGATGGTCCGACCCTTTTCAAGTTATCCAGGTTTCCCCTATGGTGTCATCACAATCAAATCTTTAAAGGACGGGCACCAGTTCAAAGTAAATGGACAGAGACTAAAGCATTATCAGGGGACTGAAGCCCTAAGGATGCATGAAGTAGTTACTTTAGAGATGCCCCTAAAGGCATCCCTAATTTAACATAGTTATTTTATTTTATTTTATTTATTTATTTATTAGGAATTAAGATTTATTTATTTTAGGAACTAAGATTTTATTTTAATTATTTTTAGGAAATAAAAGAACCAAGGAGAAGAGAAGCAGTGAACCAACCCACCATATAAACAACATCCCAAAAAGTCCAACGGATGAGTCTGTCGTCATAGCCTGTCATCAGCTGTCGCGACAGACGCGGAAAATACAGTCTGTCACCAAGCTATCGTGGTAGACACGCAAACGCGTAACATGCGCGCAACAGACAAGGAAACGCGTGACAGATGCGTCAGAAACTGCGTAACAGTTGGCCCCGTTATTCGCGCATGCCGTTACAGCTCCAACGTGCAGAAAATCATCCATCTATATAAACCCCCATTCACTATTCATTTTTCGTCTCACTCTTATTCTCTCAGCTTGTTTTCTCTAGATCTCAAAATTTTCTTTATTTTCCACAGTCCTTGCAACAATGACTAGCAGACAAACTCGTAGAAGTGTTGCCTCCAGTTCTGCAACAGCAGTGAGCACTCCAAGTCATAGTGCCATCCCAAACCGCTTCGCCACCACTGACTACGCCGGCAGATACTACCGCTCTTTCTAGAAGAGGGAGGTGCAGGAAGAACGGGGGTTTCTCTACAGCAAACCTACGGGAAACCTCGGGCTTGAACCCTTCATCGCACAGAAGATCCATGCCCTCAAATGGCAGCAGTTTGCTGCCCAGCCGGAAGAAATGAACGTCACACTCATCCGGATATTCTATACTGCCGTCGACAGCAAAGATACTATGACTGTGACAGTTCGAGGTAAATAGCTTTTGTTCGAACCTTCTTACAACAACACTCTCTACGGTCTCTATGTGAGTAAAAAGGAGGACGCCCATAAGAGATTCGTCAATAGTCTGTCGCCGGCAGACTACGACGCGGTGAAGGAAGAACTGACGGAGGAGGGAACAAAATGGAACACAGACCCAAAGCATCAATGGACGGTGAAAAGAACTCAATTGACTCCCGAAACCAAACTGTGGAATCATTTCGTGAAGAAGCGCATCATGCCATCCTCCCACAACAGTACAGTCGACCGACCAAGGTTAGCACTTGTACATTCAATTTTAAATGAAAGATCCATCAATGTCGGCCGATACATAAGGGAGGGAATTTTGGAATGTGCTCGCCGACCATCAGGTTCCCTTGTCTTCCCATACCTCATCACCGCAATATGCCGAGGCCACAACGTGTCGGAAATTGCCGAAGATTTTAAAGTTCGAGGAAAAGGGTGGACAGAGCGAAACATCTTCAGCCTCATGGAGCTAAAGGCTGCCACTCCACTGTCCTTCTTCAACCCATCTGCCACAGCAGAGCAGATAACAGGACCCAGTCACCCAGAACCTGCCGCAGCAGAACACCCGCACCTCCACCGGATGCCTCCACCCAGATTCTATCAACACTCAAAAGAATGGAGGAGAGGCAACTCAGTTTGATGAGCTTTATGAGGGATTTCACTACAGCAACGGTAAATTTTATTCATAATGATTTAAATTTTGCAAATGTACCATTCCCCTCCTTCCCAGAACAATATTTTGCTGCCCCCACACCTACTCTTACCCCTGCTGCCACACCGAAAACTCCATCTGCTGCCTCTACACCAACACCGGCCGTGACAGCTGAAGGCAGCAGCCAAACTGCCACTGCCAGAGGCGAGAAAAGAAAGAAGCCCCTGCCAGAGCTCAACGAAGACTACTTCGAAGGGTTCTCCCCCTCTTCAGTCTGGCAGGACTCTGACGGGGAGCCCTCTGTTGACCGAAACCTCTCCAAGGAGTTCACCCCAATGAAGAGGAAGAAGCTCAACGAGACGTGCGAAGGACCCTCTGGCCAGGGCAGATCTGCCAGCAGCAGCAGCAGTAGTAGCAGCAGTAGTAGCAGCAACAACTTCGACGATAAGGTACACGTGCTGGATAAGCCCTCACACATCTCACCCACCCATGTCCAGCCGCCAATGGAAGCCAAAAAGAAGACAACATCTGCCTCTCCCAGCACACTGCCAGCCCCTACTATGAAGGCGAGCATCTACAGATCAGCAGCAGCAGCGATGACAGCTCCTCAACTTAAGTTTATATCTTATATTTTGTTGTCTTGTTGTTTTATTTATTTTGTGATGTATTTTGTTTTTTATGTTTTTAATTTACATGTCATCATGCATTGAGGGCAATGCAACCCTCGAGTTTGGGGGTGGCATCCCTCCAGTAATGAAATGTTATTTGTGTCCTAAAATTGTGTCTAAGTGTTAGTTATTATTTAGTTTATTTTTGTCAAAAAAAATTATTTGGCTTAAGTGTTTGAACTGAACTTACCTGCCGCGACATACTCTGTCGTGGCAGTGCCTTTAGGATGTTTTCAGAAACAATTTAGAGCCTTACTATAGTTCTGATTTTTTTTAAACACCCTTTGTGACTCTTATGCTGTTTAGACTTCTACTGGTAAACTAGAGTAGGAAAGCTTAAACACTTGAGTTGCCCCTAGAGGTGCCTAACACTGGCTCTAGGAAAAGAAGATAAGAAAATTTAGACTCAATACCCCTAGAGGTGCCTAAAACCGGCTCTAGGAAGTTAGCTAGAGGTGCCCAAACACATGCCCTAGTCAACTTAAAATAAGAAAAACATCGAGTCTAATTCAGAAAAAACTAAAGGAGCCTAAGAATTGCCTCCAAGAAAAGGAAATTTGGCATAAAAACTCAAATAAAGTAGCTTAACTATTCTAGTAAACTAAAGGAGTCTAGGCACATATTTGTTCACAAAACATGCACACACTACACGAGACCTATAGCATGGTTCAAAATAAATCCAGAAACGCCCGACAAGGTGATGCTCGTGATAGGGAATGTGTGGTAGGTAATGAAAGGTTCACTGAATTAAGCCAAACCAAAAAGATTTTTTTAGTTAGGTCATATTTGCTTGAGGGCAAGCAAGAACTTGAGTTTGGGGGTGTGTTGAGTGTGCAAAAGTTCTATATTTTACCCCTTATTTAACCCATATTTCTGTTGCAATTCAAGCATAATTCATTGCATTTAGGTAAAGTTTCACATATACATCACAATTAGATAAAATAGCACAGTTGCTACTGATTTTGGCTACTTTTGCAGGTATATGCTGTGGCAGACTCAGGACAGTAAAGGAGCAGAGCTAGAACGCAGGACTGGAGTCGAGAAGCAAGACACTGCCGTGACAGCCACTACGACAACATTGGTGAAGGGAAAAGTGAAATGGAGCTCGACAGATAGAGGAATTCAAGTCGGTCTGTCATGGACCATTCCTATATTTTTCTGAGCCCTAGGCAGAATGAAGGCCAAGCCCAAAGTTCAAGGAAGAAACCTAAAGCAAGAAAAGAGGACGAATTTAAGGCATCTACTCAGAAAATTTAATCTTAATTAAAGTTGTACTTTAGTTTGAACTTGTATTCTTACCTTATTAGAAAACTGGAACCCAAGGCCTATGTAAAGGCATGTAATTCGACCTAGGGGAGGATATCTCATCTCTAGCCGTCTTCCCAAAACCCTTGTCGTTTCCCCCTTCTCATCATGTTCTAAACTCCCCCTAGGGCTAAGGGTTGATTATGTAAAGTAGTTGCAAGGATTGTACTGTTTTAGGAATTTTCTGTTCAATGAAATAAAACTTCAAGTTTACTTATTCTGGTTTCAACATCTTGCAAGAGTATCGGGAGAGCATTGTAAGATTATCTATTTACTTAATATCGAGAGAGTTAAGTATACGAAAGGAATAAGTACGAGTTCTCTAGCTTATGATTGAACTATCTAGGACCCAGGGATAGGACGAGGTTAAGTGACTAAGGAAGAATTTAACAACATTGGTGTTCACCCTACGATTCACGCCGGGAGGTATCATCCAAGAAGTGTTCATCAACAATACTTGGACCTAGAGATAGGACAAGTCACATCAGGGATTCTTGCCAAGCTTGAAGTACGGAGTTGTATGTCCGCTGTCGCGACAACAACAGACTTCTGCCGCGACAGGTGCTGTCGCGACAGGGACGACGACAAAAAAAGAAGTTTTATACAGTGCAACACCTGGACTACCGAGCAAATCAATACCGATCTATCTCTTAACCCTGAATCTTCATTCTTTTATATTCATTATTCTCCAATATTATTTCCCAAACAATTTTAAACTCTTTTCTTTCTCTATTGTGCAGTAATTTGAGGATAAAGCTATTTCTAGTCCCCGTGGATTCGGCATCCGATACTTTGAGTATCACTTCACTACTTGCGTCGTGTACACTTGCAATACATTGCGATAGGACTTTTGACACGCAATACCACCAACTCTGCTCGCAGCCGCTGTCTGTGCTCGCCAGAATCTGCAAAAAATAGTGTGAAATGAGTCAAACGCTAGGCTTGAATCAAGGGGAAATTTGATCCCGATTTTGAACTAAATCGGGATATTTTTGAGGGGTTTCTCCGAGAATCAAGCCATTGGTCTAATTTGGCTCTAATTTGGGGATTGAAACGCGAATTATA
Source organism: Hibiscus tridactylites (assembly GCA_958450335.1). Lineage (NCBI taxonomy): Eukaryota > Viridiplantae > Streptophyta > Magnoliopsida > Malvales > Malvaceae > Hibiscus > Hibiscus tridactylites. The sequence goes on along the minus strand of OY288284.1, from coordinate 36,445,556 downwards.
GCTTGATTTGCATGCTCAAGATAACTATAAACCCCCTTTTCACTTGCTCAAAACAAACAATTTGAAGTGAAAAATCCACTTGGAAAAGGCATAGGAAAAATCCGAAAATTCTCTGAAAATTTGTTCAGGAGTTACTGGAATTTTTGAGTAGTAGTTCGAGTTTGGAAGCAATTTTCCGGAGGCAATTATGAGCATTTCGAGAAGCCCGGATTTGAGTTCTTCGTTCGTCATTTCGGTAAAATTTCTATCTTTCTTTTCATTTTTTATTTTGATTTTGATGCTTGTTCTTGGATGAATTTTTTGGTGTTTGTGTTTGTGTTTTTGTGAATTTTAGGTTGCTATCTCGATGTCAGAAAAATAGTTTTACGATTCCAGTAACATTTTCGTTTTAAATTTCTGTTTTATTTTTAGTTTGATCATTTAAAAATATTTGCATGCTAAAAATGTTGTTAGGATTGTTTTGATCTATAGAAGTGTAGAAATGATTTTGAAGAGTGTTTAAATAAAAATGCAAAAATAAAATGTATAAATGTGGTTTAATTGAAAAAAAACTTAAAGTTAGGGATTTAATTAGGAAAAACTAATAATGCATGGGTGGAAATGATAAAGGGGCTTGATTTTGTTTAAAAAAATATAAAAAAGGTTTTCTTTGAAATTTAGATTTAAAAATAAATGGGTTGAGTGATTTTAAAAATAAATAATATTTTTTTAAAAAAGGTTTTCTTTGTTGTTTGAAAAAGTGAAATTAATTTAATGCAGTGTCTTACCAAGCGGGAATAACGGGTTAGCGCCAGAAATATTGGCGGTGATTAAAGTTTATCTCCCGTGCGATAAGGCCATTAAAATAGACTAATATTAATTAAACGGACAAGTAAAGTCGATCCTTTAAACTTGCAAATTCTAGTTTTGAAAACGATTTTAAAACCAATTAGGTACCAATTTTAGGCGTCGTGGGGGTGCTAACCCTTCCCCACGCGTAACCGACCCCCGAACATATTTTCTTGTTTTTCGCAGACCAAAACCGTTGTTTTATTAAAACAAAACGTTTTATTAAAATAACCATATTTTAAAGTGATCCAATCACACTTTTCAAAAAGATTGGTGGCGACTCCGTTTTTTTTAAGTTTTCCAAAAAGTCGAAGCTCGAAAGGGTTGCGTTAATAAGGATAGGTTTATTTATGAGTGAGTTGGTTTTCTTGTGAGCTGATTTGTAACCCCTCGACCTGACCTAGACGCGAGACCGGACCGAATGGGTCACACGGGGAATATTGAAGTAAACCAGTAATGTTTACCTCAATAAACGACTTTATTTTTTCCTTTTTATCTTGTCTAGATGCACATTAACATCCCATGTGTTTTAGAATCACAACGAAAAAAACTTTAAATCAATCAAACATCGGTTTGACATTCAATTGATTATAAATATGAATTGGGGATTGATTTGTAATTTCAGCAAATTATAGGGACTTCAACCAAATTAAAGTTACCATCATTTAATTAGTCATATTTCACGCCACTATGTGGAATCTCAACTCAAATCGATCCCCCAAATTCTTTTAATTGCAACCACAATATTCAAGGACCAAAACGTAAATGAACGGAACCTCAAAAAGGTTCTAAATAACTAAATTACCTACCACCATATCGATATACTAAACACCATATCGGTACGGTTTTCACATCCCAAATTCCAATAGCTCGAAACTGTACCGATACGCCCCTGCGTATCGATATTCTTAGCTTTTTACATTTGAACTATATCAATACGGTACTCACCGTACCGATACGCCTTGCCTGAAATGGCTTTACCGTATCAATACAATTAGTCGCGTACCAATACGCCTAGGCCTGAAATGCCAATTTTTGCTGGTTTAACATTCGATTTAGCTAAGCAAACTACTTATACATGCTTATAAGGCATACACAACATATTCAAGGATCGATCCCCAACCAAAATGATCAAAATCATCAGTCATACATGGTATCTTGTATCAAAGGGTAACTATAGGCATGCAACCTAGAAACCAAGCAAAATAATATACCAAAAACCACAACAAAGCATAATCCAAACATCAATGGCAATTTACAAATCCAAAACAGCAATATAAACTTGCTCAAACATGGAATTTACATATATCTCTCAAAAACACAATGGATCCCCCATTGCCCTTATTACTCATAGTCTAAACCGAAAACATGCTTTCAAGTAACGAAGTTATTCTTGATCCCTTGCTTCTCACTACCTTCCAAGCTCTAATTCTCTGCAATGATGCATAGAGAGAACGTAAGCATACAAGTCTTAGTGAGGAGTGCTCAAAAACGAAACACCATCAATGCATTTAAAACCATTTTTAAAAACCACATTGAAATCTCATTCCAATTACTTTAAATCATCATTTAAAACATCATGCCCTTAAAAACCATGCACTTTAATCATTCAAAAATCAGCATATTAAAACATATGCGACATGTATCATTAAACCACAACAACTCACATTGCTAACCTCAATTTAAGCCTTCCCATGCATAACATACCATATGCAAAGCTGAAAGAGTAAACATGTATAAATCACATTATACGAAACATGATACATCAACAATTATATTGGCTTACAAGTGATCATTTACCAAGTTCCATTCCCAAAATATCATATCGGATACACAGATTCCACAAGTGTTCTCATAACACTTCAAGCCATCTTAACCGGAATAAAGGTACAATCACAACCAACGGGGACAACAGCTCCAATCATCGGTTAGATGTTTAACCCACTAACGAGAGACGATACACCAACCTCCTTGATCGTTAGGGTAAATGGATGGAGACGGGACACCAACCTCCTCGACATCCAAGGTGACTTATTTATAGTGCACTCAATCCTATAACCGGCTAACTATATCCGATAGCATTTTCAAAACAATTTCCATTCCATCAGTTGCCAATATAATTCACATTTAACCATATACCTTACTGTTTTCAAAGCATCATTAATGAACCATTTTCCAAAGCACCAAACCATGCTTTAAACCACAAGTATAAAACATATACTTACAAGGATCACTTACCATGTGCATCCTTCATCATTTCATCATTAAAAATAGTATATCACATACTTTAAACATGTTTTAATAGTAGGTAAAATTTTAACCCCCTCGACCTGGCCTAGCCGATAGACCGAACTAAACATGTCACACGGGGAATATTGAAGTAAACCAGGAAGGTTTATCTCAATAAACAACCCCTTTTTCCCTTTTTTATCTTGTCTAGATGCAAGTTAGGTTCCTATGTGTTCAACAAGCAGCAGATTAAGCAACAACTCGAACGCTCATCGATTATTACCAATTTCAGTTTTAGGGACCACTTTGTAAACTTAACAAATTGCAAGGGCTTTTCCCAAATTTGGTTTACCAACCTTTAATTAAACTCATTTCTTGCATCTCTGTAAAAACGCAGCTCAAATTAACCATTAAAACTCATTTAATTGCATCCATAAGATTTAGGGACTAAAACGCAAAGATTCAAAACATTCAAAGATGCCATCCAACCAATTTAACTAACAGCGTATCGGTACCCTTAGGGAGGGTATCGATACGCCCCCGATGATTAACCTCCCCAAACTCAGCATTACAAGGACCATATCGGTACACTCGGGCATCGTATCGATACACCCTTGACCAGTGGCTGAGAAAGGTATCGATACGCCCCCGTGTATCGGTACACCCCTCCAATCTATGAAGGCTGTATCGATACACTACTAACTGTACCGATATGCTTCAGTCTGCAATTTCCCAAAATGCTGGTTTAACTCACTTTAAGCCGTCCCAAAACATTCCAACATGCATTTAATCATACATACAACTCAAATGTACTTCAACCATCAAGACCACAGGGCAAGAACAACATCAAAGCATCTCTATCATCAACAATGAATTCTAGATGCATGCTTCCTATGTAAGTCAAGCATTAAAGGTCAAATCTCAAATCCACGCATAATCCAACATTTAAAGACCAGTTACAACCCAAAATAAGCATACCAAACTTGTACCAAACTAGAAAATACCAAAACAACTAACATTCATAGCATTGGACACCCCATTGCCTTTATTACACTAGTCCAAAACCAAGACATACATTCAATGAAGTCTCTTGGAAATCCTTTGAAAGTTGTTGCCTCCAATCACTTAATTATCTGCATTGATGAGCAAAAGAGAGCATAAGCATACAAGCTTAGTGAGGAATGCTCAAAACCAAAAACATCATCAATGCTTAAAACTGTTTTCACTCTTCTGAAAACCATCATGCCGTCTTTGAAAATCCATGCACTTCATCATTAAAATCAGCATGCTAAACACCATGCAACAAGTATCACATACTTCACAACAATTAAACCATTGCTAAACAAAAATCAAGCCTCCCAAGCATATTCACCAATATGCAAAGCTTAAGGTAAAACATGCATTTTCCATATTATGCATCATCAACATTTCCATAACATTTCAATCCATTATATTGGCTTACAAGTGATTAACAACATTCTCATTTCTCAAAAAGCAAATCAGATACACGGATTACCAAGTGTTGTCCCAAACACTTCATACACTCTACCGGCATCTCAAGGCTCACACACTTGAGCAACCCTCTACCGTTGTGACACCCATGGTGGAGTTTTCGGTAAAATCACATCCCCTCAACACCACTCATCGGTAGATGTATAACCCACTAACGAGAGACGGGACACATACAACGTTCGCATACGAAAGCTAACCTCCACCGTTGCAACCTTAAACATTCCTCAATCGTTAGGGGTACTTGGATGGAGTTTCCAGTACAATCACAACCCCTCAACATCCAAGGCGACTTGTTTATAGTGCACTCAATCCTATAGCTGGCTAACTATATCCAATTTTATTTACAAAACACTTTACACAACATCACTTTCCATTATAATTCACTTTTCATGCATACCTCACTGTTTTTCTAAAGCATTCATAATAAGCCATATTTCAAGCATTAAACCATGCTTCAAAAATCATGCATCAAGACATGCATACGAAGAACACTTACCCAGTGCACCCTTAAACCATATGGAATCATCATCCACATTTTATAAACTCAAATCATGCTTTAAAATAGTAGGCTAACACAATTAAAACAAGTGCATCCAAAGGTTCATAATAGCACAATCTGAGGGAGAAAATTATTTTTTTTTACTTCTGAACTTAGTAAAGCATTTCAAGCTTACACTAAGTTCCCAAAATCTCTTTTATGAAGTTTCAAAGCTGGAAATCTCATTTCCACTCACCGACTTGCGAAACCTCACTCGCTGACACAACAATCAACCGTCAGAAGCCTCCAAAACCACTTCGAACGATTCTGGAACACTATCCCCTATTTTCAACGCATTAAAAAACAGAGATTCATTACACCATAATGCATCCAAACACCAGCACTTACTTAGAAATTCGTTGCCTTGCTCTAAAGCATCAAAATACCCATCCAAAACAACCAAAATCACAATCGAATGATCTCTAAACTCAGCCCATCCATCAACCAATACATCCAACACATTTTAACCATAAATCAACATCCAAAAACAACCTAAAACCATCCTTATACCTCCAACAACTCAGATCTCACATGACACCCCAAAAACCCAACCAAAAACACCTTTTAAAAACAAAGATCTCAAAGATTTTGGGATTAATATGATTAAGACTCTATTTCAACATCATAAACCTTCCAAAACTTGATTAGAAACCATATTAAACAAATCAAATCAAAACAACTCCGAAAATCACATTAAATCATCTCTTTAAATCAAGATTTCACCATTTTATCAAAACCACAATAAAACATCAATCAAAAACATAAATCAAGAGTCAAATATCTTTGGAATTTCATTAAAGAACCTTGATTAGAGGGTTAGCACGAAAACTACCTTCAATCCTTGCTTCTCTTCTAATTTGGCAAGTTTTGCTTTCAAGAATCTTGAAGAGATTTGAGAGAAATCACAAGAGAGAAGTTGAAATCAAGAGAGAAAATGAAAGTGAAAGAAATTTGGAAAATGAGAGAAATGAGAGAGTGTTTGGCTGATGTGAAATGGAGAGAATGAAAATGATCGTCAAATTTACTTACCAACTTAACCACTTTTCTTTAATTTAATAGAAGCCTCTTTTAATATTTAATAAATCATTTAAAACACATGCCAAATTAGAGAAAAGGCTTAATTTCCATTGAGCTCCCTAAAGATTCTGAGAATTTTACTCTTTTTGAAAAACACCCTTTTTCCCAATTTTACATTTTGGTCACTGCCCAATATGTACACTTCCCAAAATACGTTTTGCAAAATTGATTTAACCAACATCTTAAATATAATTTTAGAGGATTTTAGAAATTTTTACCATATTTTTATCCCATCCCGAACCTTGATTTCTTTGAACCACCTTTAACGTCTCGAACAATCGATTACCGGTTCCACTAGCATGACCCAACACACAAAACAGCTAGGCCCAAAACTAGGGCGTTACAAACATAAAATCAAAACCAAGTGCACAAAACCAATTCATAATAGCACAACCGAGAGAGAAAACCTCTTATACTTACTTCCGAACTTCAAAAAGCATTTCAAGCTTAAATCTAAGTTCCCAAAACCACCTTTAAAACATTTCAAAGCTGAAATTCACGTTCTCACTCATCGACACGCGAAGCCTCAATTCGCCGATGCGAAACTAAGTGTCTGAAGCCTCCAAAGCTTCACTGATCTCTTTCAAATCAACCTTCCCTATTTTAACCACATAATAACAAATGATTAATGCATCTCAATGCATTCAAAATCCCAACAAGAAATTCCACAACATTGCCTTGCCAAAAACTACCAATCGCCTATCTGAAACAACCGAAAACAACATCGATTAACCTCCAAACTTAACCCAGACAAAACCTAACACTTTCAACCATCAATTATCATTGATTAACATCCAAAATCACCACATTATCAACTTTATATCCCCAACATTCATAAACCATTACAACTCAACAAAAACCAATATCTAGCAACCTAAACAACTAAATATTCATATAGTTTTGGGATTACCATGTTAAAACATTTATCTTAACATTATTGAACTTCAAAATCATGTTTAAAACCAATCATAAACCCAACAAAGCAGATCAAAAACAAATCTCAATCAATTTCACCAATTAAACCTCAATGAAACCAAATTTCCACAACTAAAACATCAAAACGCATTAGACAACATATATAAAGGATCAAAACTTCAGAATTTCAGTAAAGAACCTTACATTAGATGAGAAAAACGCAGCTCACCTCTAATGAATGCTTTCCCCCTTAATTTGGATAGATTTTCATGTAAAAAACAAGATTAAAACACTATGGTTTTGAAGGAAAACAATAAGAAATCATTTGATAACAAAAGATTAGAGAAATCAAGAATTTAGCTTAACATTTTGAAGAAAAAATGAGTGTTTGGCTTGAGAGAATTTTAGAGAGAGTTTTTGAGAGAAAAGAAGTTACGTCAAATTTGTTTTAATAACCACCAATTAATTCCTCCAACCTATTTTATTAATTAAAACCCATTTAAAATAAGTCAATTAATGGATAAAAGTGTGATATTAGACTTTGGACAAATAGCTCCTTAAAGATTCAAATTTCTGATCCTTTTACAAAATAATCACTAAAAATAGTTTTCAAAGTTTACATTTTGGTCACTAAATCCAAAATGTCCAAATTCCAAATACCATTTTCCAAAATTGATTTCACCAAAACCTTTTATATTTATCTATAAAGGATTTTAGATAAATTTTCCATAATTTTACCACCTTCCAAAATATGTTTTCCCTAAACTCATCCTGTAACGCCCCGGTTTTGGGCTTAGAAGTTTTGAGCGTTGACCGGTTCGGTCAAAGTGCTGTTAAAATCTAAAAAGGTGAAATTAGGAAAGCCTAGTTCGGGTTGCATTAAAAATATGGAAAAATGTTCTAAAATCCTCTTTTAATATATATAAGTGAACTGTGAAATCAATTTTACAAAATGAGTTTTGGAAGGGTGATATTTTGTCTAGTGACCAAAATGTAATTTTTGAAATCTGCGTGACTGTTTTAAAAAGGATTGAAACTTTGAATCTTTAAGGAGCTATTTACCCAAAGGGAGTTTCTCCAGATTTTTCTAAGATATTTAGTGATTTAATTCTGATTTTAAACAAAAGAAAAAGTGGAGGGAAGTTATTTCTAACTAATTTTCCTAAAATCTCATTTTCCTTTCTCTCATTTTCTCTCAACCCAAACATCTTTTCTCCAGAGATTTTCTTCTGATTTTGTCACTTAAATCTCTCTTTTCAATTCTCTTTTGATTGCTAATCATCTCATCAACAAAACCTCACCATTTGCTAGTTGATTCTTCAAGCTTTTTGGTTCTAAAAAGGGAGAAACTCAAGTTTGGAGGTAAGAACGTCCTTCTCCTCTAAACTCTCAGTTCTTTACTGAAATTCCTAAGTTCTCAATCCTAAATTGATGATTTATAAGTGGTTTTAAAGTTGTGTGGTGGATCTTGGCTTTAAATGCAAGATTTGATGATTTTTGATGAATTTTCGTTTGATCTGTTAAAGCAGTGATTTGAGGTGTGTTTTTGATGTTAAATGAATGTTGATTTGATAAAGAATTGAGTTTTAATTAATGCAATCCTGGATAGGTTGAATTTCCTAAGTTTAGCTTGTGATTCTTGGCTGTTTTGGAGTGATCTTGTGGATCTGTTGTTGCTGGAGGTATAAGGATGTTAATAGGTTCTTTTTAGATGTTAAATGATGTTAAAGGATGTTTAGTTTTGATGGTTTATGGCTGGGCTTTGTTGAGGAGTTGTTTGGATGCATTTTCGGTTGTGTTTGGTGGCCGAAAATGGAGTGTGGATGAGAGCAGCGAGTTTTGGTGCTTTCATTGAAGCTATTAATGCATGATGATGCATTAATCCTCTGCTTTGATGTGTTTAAAACAGGGGAGTCATCTTTGGATCCAAGTGGTGGTGATCCGGAAGCTTGATTTGTGCTTCGGCAAGAGGCGAAGTGGAATCGGTGAGTGAAATTGGGTTTTCGGCTTTGAAACCAATGTCTTGGGAGCTTAGTCTAAGTCTAAACAACTTTACTAAGCTCAAGTGTAAGTTTTCGGAAAAACTCTCTAGTGGTGGCCATGGTTTGGTTGTTGTGCAATGTGGTTTATTGCATGTTTTAAATTCTGTTTTGAAAGCATGATTTAGCATGGTTATTGCTGATTTTGTAAGCCATATGTTGAAGGAAGCTCAAGGTAAGAGTTCCTTGTTTTTGAACATTGTTTAAATGTGGTTTGATGCTTAAAAATGCATGATGTTTATGGCTTGGTTTAATGCTTTAAAACATTGGATTATTTGATGATAATGATGTATATTGGCAAGTGATGTTTTGAAAAAGGTTAAGGTCACTAAGGTGGTTAAAAGTCTTTGAGTGAGCCTTGTGGATTCTAAGAACTTCATGGTGGTTAAAAGTCCATGAGTGATTCTTGTTAAGGTCAGTAAGGTGGTTAAAAGTCCTTGAGTGAGCCTTGTTACTTAAGAACATCAAGGTGGTTAAAAGTCCTTGGATGGTTCTTGTTAAGGACACAAAGGTGTTTAAAAGTCCTTGTGTGGTCCTTGCCATGGTGTTTAAAAGTCCATGGGCCAAGGTGTTTAAAAGTCCTTGGGGCCAAGGTGTTTAAAAGTCCTTGGGGGTGAAACTTATAAAGGACACAAAGGTGGTTAAAAGTCCTTGTGTGGTCCTAGTGAATTATGAGATCACAATGGTGTTTAAAAGTCCATGTGTGAGTCTCATGTTGATCTTGTTTTAAAAAGATGGAATCTATCACTTGTGGCCAATATGACATGTATTGATATGAAAGCATGTATTGCTTGTTTAAGATTGCTTGTAAGCATGTATAAATGATGTTTTGAAGTATGATTTATAAATGAGTTTTATAAATGCATTATTGAATGGTTTTTAATGAGCATTCCTCACTAAGCTTTTGCTTACGCTCTCTTCTTTTTCTTAAACCAATAATGCAGAACATTAAGGTGCATTGAGGGCAGCAAGGAAGGCAAGCAATCAAGTGGAAATTAAGCTCAAGTATGGGAAGGTTTTCTTATACATTTTTAGCTTTTGGCATTTGGCAATGGGGGACCTATGTGGATGTTTCCGGGAGATGTTTTGAACTCCCTAAGTTGTTTAAAGTTGTTAATAATGCTGGATTTTGCATTTGGCCATTATATGCTTGATTTGGAGGTTTTATGCTTGAATGGTTTGCTTGAGTAGGAAGCATGCCTTAGATTTGGGGCTTTTCATATTTGATGCTATAATGTTGAATTGTTGATGCAAGTATGTCTCTTGTATGTTGTATGACTTGTTGGTATGATTTGGTGTTGTTAAGATGAAGTTTGAAGCATGTTTAGAGTTGTTTTTGAGTCGGTTCTGGTATGTGTATCGATACTCGGGCTCGTGTATCGATACGCATTAGCTAAAATGTGTGCTTTTCAGCACAGGGGTATCGGTACGATCTTGAGGGTTTCGATACGGGTAGGCCAATTATGAAGGGCGTATCGGTACGCGGGAGAGCGTATCGATACCTTTTCAGGAAATCTGGTCACTGTCTCCCCGCGTATCGATACTGACTCTAGGCGTACCGATACGCGACCGTTATTTCAGTTAAAGGCATCTTTGTATGTTCTGGAATGTTTGCATTTTGGTCCTGAAACTGGTTTTTGCAATTGTATGAGCTTGGGATGTCCGTTTGAGCTGAAATTTGGCAGTGAAGCATGAAACCTGACTAATTTCATACTGGTAACTTTAATTTGGATGAAGTCCTTATAATTTGCAGAATTTACAATTTGGTCCTTAAAGTTGTAAATTGTTCAATTGGGTCCCTGTTTGATCTCTGATGTTTATGATCTTTGAGCATGTTGTTTGAATGACCGTAACTAGGGTTAATGTGCATCTAGACAAGAGTAAAAAGAAAAAAAAGGGTCGTTAATCAAGGTTGACTTTCGGGTTGACTTTGGTTTTCCCCGTGTGACTTTCTTAATTCGGGTCAACCGTCTAGGCCGGGTTAAGGGGGTTACATTTGGTGGTATCAGAGCTAAGTTCTCGAGTAATTGGGTATGAATGTGTGTATGATTGAAGTATGTATGCTATGTATGCTTGATGAGTGAAAGCATGTCGGGTGATTTGTGAATTTGATGCAATTGAGTTGTATGCTGTGATGAAGCATGTTGTGGGTACCCATTGCCAAATCAAAGCTAATGTAATGATGTTGATTTTAAATGAAATTGAGCTTGAGTACTTGGATTGCTTACCTTGCTGGACCTGACTTTGTTTATTTGCATTGTGATTGCATGGTTAGAGTATGGCACCACGTAGAGAGTTGAGAAGTAATGTGCGAGCTACGGCTCCGAATGAGAATGAGAATGAGGAAAACGCGGGAAGTGCGGTGTTACCTCCTCCTCCACCTGGTGGTGGTGGTGCTGAGGGAGAAAGAGCTGAAGCTGCAGCTGGTGCTGGAGCTGCTGGTCCTGAAGTTGGTCAGGGGCAATCTATGCCTGACATGACGATGTTGGTGCAAGCTATTGCTGGTGCTTTTCGAGCGGCATTAGCTGGAGCTCAAGGAGCTGGGCATCAGGGAGATGCTGGAGTTAGACTACCTTTGGAGCGTTTGCGCAGTCTTGGTGGGACTGAGTTCAGGGGTATGTCTGCTGAGGGTTCTAAATCCTGGATGGAGAGTACCAAGAGGATCTTGGGTCAGATGAGTTGCACGGACGTGCAAAAGCTGGGGTGTGTTGTATCCTTGCTACAGGATGATGCTTATACGTGGTGGACGACCACTATAGCTGGAATGGCTGAAGCTGACATAACTTGGACATTCTTTCAGAATGTGTTCAAGAGAAGGTATCTTGGTGTGAGGTACCTGGATGAAAAGAAGCGTGAGTTCATGTCTCTTACCCAAGGGAGCATGATGGTGGCTGAGTATGAAGTTCAGTTCGTTAGACTCAGTCAGTATGAACCTGAGCTGGTACCAGATGAGCGGGCGAGGTGCGAAAGGTTCCGTTATGGTTTAGTGACGGATGTGAAGATGTATGTGCTGGCTACCGAGTATGATGATTTCGATGTGCTGGTGGGCCGAGCTAAGGATATTGAGATGAACTTGGGTTTATCTGCTAAAAGTGCTGGAGCAAGTGCTGGAAAGCGAACAGCTGAATATAGTTCCGGTGGTGGACGGAACAAAAGGGGACGTGATCAGAAGTATCAGTCCTCAGCTAAGAGAGGTGGTGGTGTACCTGCTCGGGGAGGCAATGCTAGAGCTGATCCGAGTGCTTGTTGGATATGTGGTTCACGTGGTCACATGAAGCGTGATTGTCCTCGTGCTATGAGGGAGGTGCAAGCTCCTGTTGTGGCAGCTGGTAATGGGTGCTGGAATTGTGGATCTGCGGATCACTTGAGGCGAGAGTGTCCTATGTTGGCTGGTGGCCAAGTGCGTGCTCCTGTTGTTGCTGCACCGCAGAGAGGTCGTGGGCGCGACCGTGGTAACTTCCAGCGGAGAGAGGAAGGTGGTCGAGGAGTGGCCCATGTTGTGGCTATTCAGCCTGAAGGTGGAGGTCAAGCTAGGGTGTATGCTCAGCGTGAGGGAAGGAATGACACGGATGTGATTGCAGGTACTTTTACTTTGCAATCCTTGTCATTACTTTCCTTGATAGATTCTGGATCTACGCATTCATACGTTTTGCGTGAGCATGCTGAATTGCTTGGTTTGCCTGTTGAGTCTTTGGATGTTGGTGTTCGTGTCACTAGTTCTTTTGGTGAAACTGTTGTGACTCGAAAGCTGTATAGAAGATGTCCTTTGGTTGTTCAAGATCATGTTTTCCATGTTGACCTTATGGAGTTACCTTTCTATGGTTTTGATGTAATCCTTGGTATGGATTGGCTTGCTGAGCATCATGCTGTTGTGGATTGTGAGAATAAGCGAGTTTCGTTGAAGCTTGCGAATGATTACAAAGTTGTTGTGGTTGGTGAGAATGTGAAGTTTCTTGCCAATGTGGTGTCTACCTTGGAGGCGAGCAGGATGCTGAGGCAAGGTTGTGAAGCTTATCTAGCTTTTGTAACGAATCCTAGCTCTAAGGAGTTGCGGGTGCAGGATATCAGAGTGGTGAAGGAGTTTCCTGGAGTGTTTCCTGAGGAGTTGCCTGGTTTACCTCCTAATCGTGAAGTGGGGTTTGGAATTGAACTGTACGAGAATACAACTCCTGTGTCCATTACCCCTTATAGAATGGCACCTAAAGAGCTGAAGACGCAATTGCAAGAATTGCTTGATCGTGGTTTCATTCGGCCGAGTGTGTCGCCTTGGGGTGCACCGGTTTTGTTTGTGAAGAAGAAGGATGGCACTATGAGGATGTGCATTGATTACTGTCAGCTGAACAAGTTGACTATCAAGAATCGGTATCCCTTGCTGAGGATTGATGATCTCTTTGATCAATTTCGGGGAGCAGCTGTGTTCTCTAAGATTGACTTGAGGTCAGGGTATTACCAGTTGAAGGTGAAGGATATGGATGTGCATAAGACAGCTTTCAGGACAAGGTATGGGCATTACGAGTTTCTTGTGATGCCGTTTGGTTTGACAAATGCTCCTACTGCTTTCATGGACATGATGAATCGTGTGTTTCATGAGTACCTGGACAAGTTCGTTGTGGTATTCATTGATGATATCCTCGTGTACTCACGTACTGAGGAAGAGCATGAAGAGCATTTGAGGATTGTGCTGCAAGCTTTGTTGGAAAATCAGCTTTATGCTAAGCTGAGCAAGTGTGAGTTCTGGCTTAAGGAGGTGGTGTTTCTTGGGCATGTAGTTTCTGCTGAGGGGATTCGTGTTGATCCTCAGAAGATTGAGGCGGTGATGAATTGGAAGGTCCCTAAGTCTGTTCATGAGGTTCGTAGTTTCCTTGGTTTGGCGGGATACTATCGGAGGTTTGTGGATGGGTTTTCTAAGATTGCTGCACCTTTGACGAAGTTGTTGCAGAAGGATGTTAAGTATGAGTGGACGGAAGCGAGACAGCAGGCTTTTAAGAAGCTTAAGACGGCTTTGACGCAAGCTCCTAGTTTGGTTCAGCCTGAATCAGGGAAAGAGTTTGTGGTCTATAGTGATGCGTCCTATGTTGGTTTGGGATGTGTGCTGATGCAAGAGGGTAAGGTGGTTGCTTATGCATCGCGGCAGTTGAAGGTGCATGAGCGCAATTATCCTACGCATGATATTGAGCTGGCTGCAGTGGTTTTTGCTCTGAAGATCTGGAGGCATTATCTGTATGGTGAGAAGTGTACGGTGTACACGGATCACAAGAGTTTGAGGTATCTGATGTCTCAGAAGGAGTTGAATCTTAGGCAGCGACGGTGGTTGGAGTTGCTCAAGGATTATGATTTGACGATTGAGTATCACCCTGGGAAAGCTAATGTTGTAGCGGATGCCTTGAGTAGGAAGGTAGCTGTTGAGCTGAGGGCTATGTTTGCCAGTTTGAGTATTTCGCGTGATGGTGGTCTTGTGGCTGAGTTGCAAGTGAAGCCATCTTTGGTTCAGTTGATCAAGGAAAAGCAGTTGCTGGATGATTCTTTGGTACCGCATGTTCAGGATATCGCGGAGGGTAGACCTTCGGATTTCTGCTTTAATGATGATGGTGTGTTGTGTTTTGGGAGTCGAATAGTAGTGCCCAATGATATTGAGTTGAGGCGTGCTATTCTGACTAAAGGTCATAGTAGTCCTTTTGCTATGCACCCTGGTAGTACCAAGATGTATCGTGATCTTCGTGATGAGTACTATTGGGTGGGTTTGAAGAAGGATGTTGCGGAGTTTGTGAGCAAGTGTTTGGTGTGTCAGCGAGTTAAGGCTGAGCATCAGGTTCCTTCAGGGTTGTTGCAACCGTTGAGAATCCCTGAATGGAAGTGGGAAAGGGTTACCATGGATTTTGTATATGGTTTACCTTTGTCATCATCGAAGAAGAATTCGGTTTGGGTGATTGTGGATCGCCTGACGAAGTGTGCGCATTTCTTGCCTGTGCATACTACGTTTTCTTTGGATAAGCTTGCGGAGCTGTACATTGCTGAGGTTGTGCGGCTGCACGGTGTGCCTAAGTCGATTGTGTCGGATAGGGATTCGAGGTTCACATCGCGTTTCTGGCAGTGTTTGCATCAAGCCTTGGGTACAAGGTTGAATTTCAGTACATCCTATCATCCTCAGTCGGATGGTCAGTCAGAGCGTGTTATCCAGATTTTGGAGGATATGTTGAGGTGCTGCGTGATTGAGTTTCAGGGCTCTTGGGAGAAGCATTTGCCTTTGGTAGAGTTTCAGGGCTCTTGGGAGAAGCATTTGCCTTGGGCGAGTATACAAATGGCACCTTATGAGGCTTTGTACGGGAGGAAGTGTAGGACTCCTCTTTGTTGGGCTGAAACGGGTCAGAAGTTGGTTTCGATGCCGGCTTTGTTGAAAGGAACCACTGAGAAGGTGAAGCTCATTTGTGAGCGTTTGAAGGCAGCTTCTGATCGGCAAAAGTCTTACGCGGATTTGAAGCGTAAGGAGATTGAGTATGCGGTGGGTGACCGTGTGTTCTTGAAGGTTTCGCCTTGGAAGAAGGTGATGAGGTTTGGCCGGAAGTGTAAGTTGAGCCCTAGGTACATTGGACCATATGAGGTGGTTGAGCGTGTGGGTCCTGTTGCGTACAAGTTGAGGCTACCTCAAGAGTTGGAGAAGATTCATGATGTGTTCCATGTTTCTATGCTCCGGAAATATAGATCTGATCCTTCGCATGTGATGCCTGTGGAGGAAGTGGAATTGAATCCGGATTTGACCTATGATGAGGAACCGGTGAAGGTTCTGGATTCGGATAGCAAGGTTCTTCGTGGCAAGACCATTGAGTTGGTGAAGGTGCTGTGGAAGCATCGTGGTGTTGAAGAAGCCACGTGGGAGCGGAAGGATGACATGCTGAAGCAGTTTCCTTATCTCTTTCCTTCAGGTAAATTTCGAGGACGAAATTTCTTAAGGGGGGAGAGTTGTAACGCCCCGGTTTTGGGCTTAGAAGGTTTGAGCGTTGACCGGTTCGGTCAAAGTGCTGTTCGAATCTAAAAAGGTGAAATTAGGAAAGCCCAGTTCAGGTTGCATTAAAAATATGGAAAAATGTTCTAAAATCCTCTTTTAATATATATAAGTGAACTGTGAAATCAATTTTACAAAATGAGTTTTGGAAGGGTGACATTTTGGCTAGTGACCAAAATGTAATTTTTGAAAACTGCGTGACTGTTTTAAAAAGGATTGAAACTTTGAATCTTTAAGGAGCTATTTACCCAAAGGGAGTTTCTCCAGATTTTTCTAAGATATTTAGTGATTTAATTCTGATTTTAATCAAAAGAAAAAGTGGAGGGAAGTTATTTCTAACTAATTTTCCTAAAATCTCATTTTCCTTTCTCTCATTTTCTCTCAACCCAAACATCTTTTCTCCAGAGATTTTCTTCTGATTTTGTCACTTAAATCTATCTTTTCAATTCTCTTTTGATTGCTAATCATCTCATCAACAAAACCTCACCATTTGCTAGTTGATTCTTCAAGCTTTTTGGTTCTAAAGAGGGAGAAACTCAAGTTTGGAGGTAAGAACGTCCTTCTCCTCTAAACTCTCAGTTCTTTACTGAAATTCCTAAGTTCTCAATCCTAAATTGATGATTTATAAGTGGTTATAAAGTTGTGTGGTGGATCTTGGCTTTAAATGCAAGATTTGATGATTTTTGATGAATTTTCATTTGATCTGTTAAAGCAGTGATTTGATGTGTGTTTTTGATGTTAAATGAATGTTGATTTGATAAGGAATTGAGTTTTAATTAATGCAATCCTGGATAGGTTGAATTTCCTAAGTTTAGCTTGTGATTCTTGGTTGTTTTGGAGTGATCTTGTGGATCTGTTGTTGCTGGAGGTATAAGGATGTTAATAGGTTCTTTTTAGATGTTAAATGATGTTAAAGGATGTTTAGTTTTGATGGTTTATGGCTGGGCTTTGTTGAGGAGTTGTTTGGATGCATTTTCGATTGTGTTTGGTGGCGGAAAATGGAGTGTGGATGAGAGCAGCGAGTTTTGGTGCTTTCATTGAAGCTATTAATGCATGATGATGCATTAATCCTCTGCTTTGATGTGTTTAAAACAGGGGAGTCATCTTTGGATCCAAGTGGTGGTGATCCGGAAGCTTGATTTGTGCTTCGACAAGAGGCGAAGTGGAATCGGTGAGTGAAATTGGGTTTTCGGCTTTGAAACCAATGTCTTGGGAGCTTAGTCTAAGTCTAAACAACTTTACTAAGCTCAAGTGTAAGTTTTCGGAAAAACTCTCTAGTGGTGGCCATGGTTTGGTTGTTGTGCAATGTGGTTTATTGCATGTTTTAAATTCTGTTTTGAAAGCATGATTTAGCATGGTTATTGCTGATTTTGTAAGCCATATGTTGAAGGAAGCTCAAGGTAAGAGTTCCTTGTTTTTGAACATTGTTTAAATGTGGTTTGATGCTTAAAAATGCATGATGTTTATGGCTTGGTTTAATGCTTTAAAACATTGGATTATTTGATGATAATGATGTATATTGGCAAGTGATGTTTTGAAAAAGGTTAAGGTCACTAAGGTGGTTAAAAGTCCTTGAGTGAGCCTTGTGGATTCTAAGAACTTCATGGTGGTTAAAAGTCCATGAGTGATTCTTGTTAAGGTCACTAAGGTGGTTAAAAGTCCTTGAGTGGGCCTTGTTACTTAAGAACATCAAGGTGGTTAAAAGTCCTTGGATGGTTCTTGTTAAGGACACAAAGGTGTTTAAAAGTCCTTGTGTGGTCCTTGCCATGGTGTTTAAAAGTCCATGGGCCAAGGTGTTTAAAAGTCCTTGGGGCCAAGGTGTTTAAAAGTCCTTGGGGTGAAACTTATAAAGGACACAAAGGTGGTTAAAAGTCCTTGTGTGGTCCTAGTGAATTATGAGATCACAATGGTGTTTAAAAGTCCATGTGTGAGTCTCATGTTGATCTTGTTTTAAAAAGATGGAATCTATCACTTGTGGCCAATATGACATGTATTGATATGAAAGCATGTATTGCTTGTTTAAGATTGCTTGTAAGCATGTATAAATGATGTTTTGAAGTATGATTTATAAATGAGTTTTATAAATGCATTATTGAATGGTTTTTAATGAGCATTCCTCACTAAGCTTTTGCTTACGCTCTCTTCTTTTTCTTAAACCAATAATGCAGAACATTATGGTGCATTGAGGGCAGCAAGGAAGGCAAGCAATCAAGTGGAAATTAAGCTCAAGTATGGGATGGTTTTCTTATACATTTTTAGCTTTTGGCATTTAGCAATGGGGGACCTATGTGGATGTTTCCGGGAGATGTTTTGAACTCCCTAAGTTGTTTAAAGTTGTTAATAATGCTGGATTTTGCATTTGGCCATTATATGCTTGATTTGGAGGTTTTATGCTTGAATGGTTTGCTTGAGTAGGAAGCATGCCTTAGATTTGGGGCTTTTCATATTTGATGCTATAATGTTGAATTGTTGATGCAAGTATGTCTCTTGTATGTTGTATGACTTGTTGGTATGATTTGGTGTTGTTAAGATGAAGTTTGAAGCATGTTTAGAGTTGTTTTTGAGTCGGTTCTGGTATGTGTATCGATACTCGGGCTCGTGTATCGATACGCATTAGCTAAAATGTGTGCTTTTCAGCATAGGGGTATCGGTACGGTCGTGAGGGTTTCGATACGGGTAGGCCAATTATGAAGGGAGTATCGGTACGCGGGAGAGCGTATCGATACCTTTTCAGGAAATCTGGTCACTGTCTCCCCGCGTATCGATACTGACTCTAGGCGTACCGATACGCGACCGATATTTCAGTTAAAGGCATCTTTGTATGTTCTGGAATGTTTGCATTTTGGTCCTGAAACTTGTTTTTGCAATTGTATGAGCTTGGGATGTCCGTTTGAGCTGAAATTTGGCAGTGAAGCATGAAACCTGACTAATTTCATACTGGTAACTTTAATTTGGATGAAGTCCTTATAATTTGCAGAATTTACAATTTGGTCCCTAAAGTTGTAAATTGTTCAATTGGGTCCCTGTTTGATCTCTGATGTTTATGATCTTTGAGCATGTTGTTTGAATGACCGTAACTAAGGTTAATGTGCATCTAGACAAGAGTAAAAAGAAAAAAAAGGGTCGTTAATCAAGGTTGACTTTCGGGTTAACTTTGGTTTTCCCCGTGCGACTTTCTTAATTCGGGTCAACCGTCTAGGCCGGGTTAAGGGGGTTACACATCCTAAAACTTACCTAAATCTTTAATCTCGGTCTCATAGACCCTAAAACTATCCCAAAACCTCTAGGCCCAATACCGGGGCGTTACAACTCTCCCCCACTTAGGAAATTTCATCCTCGAAATTTTACTTGGAGGAAAAAGGTGCAGAAACTGTTTCAACATGTTTATCTTGCTTTCCCACGTGGCTTTCTCAACTCCTCGTTGACGCCACAACACATTTACAAGTTCAATCGTTTTACCACGAAGAACTTTGCTACTCGAATCAAGAATCTTAACAGGTTCCTCATTATAAGACAAATCTGGTCGCAACTTAATATCCTCAATTGGCATAACATGCGATGAATCCGATCTGTACCTCTGCAACATCGACACATGAAACACATCATGATTTTTTCCAACTCGGGAGGTAACTTCAATTGATATGCAACTGGACCAACACGCTCCACAACTTCATATGGTCCAATAAACCTTGGACTAAGCTTACCCTTACGTCCAAACCTTATCACTTTCTTCCAAGGTGACACTTTCAAAAACACGCGATCACCAACCTGCATACTCAGTCTCCCTACGTCTCAAATCCGCATAGGATTTCTAACGATCTGAAGAAACTTTTAAATGATCACAAATAAGCTTCACTTTCTCATTTGTGCCTTTCAACATATCAGGTAGGGAAACATACTTTTTCCTAACCTGCGCTCAATACAAACGCGTACGACACCTCCTACCATACAAAGCCTCATACGGTGCCATTTGTATATTATCTTGGTAACTTTTATTATACGCAAACTCCACCAAAGGCAACTATTTCTCCAAGGTTCCTTGGAACTCAATAACACAACATCTCAAAATATCTTCCAAAACCTGAATCACACGTTCAAATTGACCATCCGACTGAGGATGATACGAAGTCCTAAAATTCAACCGTGTACCTAGAGCTCAATGTAGGAGCTCCCAAAACCTCACTGTAAACCACGAATCTCTATCCAAAACTATAGACTTGGGCTCTCCATGCAAACACACAATCTCAACAATGTACAAATCTGCCAACTTATCTAAAGTATACGTGGTATGCACATGCACAAAATGTCCACACTTTGTCAACCGATCAACAATCACCCAAATGAAATCCTTCTTAGTTGGCGATAACGGCAACCCAGACACAAAATCCATGGTGATTCTCTCCTATTTCCATTATGGTATCCTCAACAACTGCAACAGCCCGGAAGGAAAGTGATGTTCAGCCTTAATACGCTAACACACCATGCACTTAGCAACAAAATCAACCACGTCTTTCTTTAAAGCAGTCCAATGGTACTCTTCCTTCAAGCCTCAATACATCTTAGTACTACTCGGATGCATAGCAAAATGATTACTACGCGCTTCGGTCAGAATGGTTTGCCTCAACTCATCATCATTAGGCACCATTATCCGATCCCTGAAACACAACACTCCATCATTATTAAAATGATAATCCGTCGGATTCCCATCCATAATATCCTTAACATGCGGTACCAACTCTTCATCATAAGGTTGCTTTTCCTTAATCAATTGTGATAAAGATTGCTTCACTTGCAATTCGGCCAAAAAACCACAATCACACTCAATCGTGCAAACATGACTCTCAACTCAACTGTAACCTTCCTACTCAAAGCATCAGCTACCACATTAGCTTTTCCTAGATGATACTCAATCGTCAAATCATAATCCATAAGAAACTCCAACCATCTACATTGCCGAAGATTCAAATCTTTTTGAGTCATCAAATACTTCAAACTCTTATGATCGGTGTATACAAAACATTTCTCAACATAAAAATTGTAACGCCCTGATTTTGGGCCTAGATATTTTAGAGTTTGAATCGGGCCGGTCGAGAACGGTTCGAATCTTTAAGGGAGATTTAAGGAACGCCTAGTTCGGGATGCTTTAAAAATATGGAAAAATATCTAAAAATCCTCATTTATTATATGAATGATTATGGTGAAAAATATTTTACAAAATAAGGTTTGGAAATACTACATTTCGGTGTAGTGACCAAATCGTAGTTTTTGCAAAAGTTGACTAGGACTGTTTTGTAAAGGATTGAAACTTTGAATCTTTAAGGAGATAATTTTACCAAAATGTTTTTAATCAGATTTCTCTTTATTTTTGGTGTTTTAATAATGATATAATAAAGGGAATTAAAAGAGAAAAATCCTATTTTGACTTTCATAACTACTTTACGATCTTTTTCCATCTTTTCATTTTCTCTCAACTTCCACTCAGCCAAACACATTTCCTTCATCAATTAACCTCTGATTTTCATCCCTTTTGATGAGATTTCAATCTCCTATGGATTCCTAATCTTTTCCTCATCAAATCCTCTTGTTTTCATTTTGGATTTTCAAGAAAACTTGCCTAAATTAAGGAGAAATCGGCCATTAGAGGTAAGCTTCGTCCTTCTCCTCTAATGATCAGTTCTTTACTGAAATTCCCAAGTTATCAATCCTTTATTAATGATTTTTGAGTTGCTTTAATGTTAGAAACCTGAAATTGTGTCAAAACTCAAGATTCTTGGAGAGATCTTGATAATTTTCGTAACTATTGCTTAGGCTCTGTTTTGAGGTTGATTTCTAATGTATTTTGGATGGTAATTGATGTTATAAATGAGGTTTTACCAAAAAAATCCCGAATAGGTTTGGATTCCTAAGTTTTACATGCTAGATTGGTGGTTTTTGGGGTGGTTTTGGTGTTCTGTTGTAGCTGGAGGTTTAAGGACGAGTTTATGGTGATTTTTGGTGTTGGTTGAGGTTTAGAAGTGATTAGTAGTGATAGATCTTGGCTGGGATTTGTTTTGGAAGAGTTTGGAGATGATTTTGGTAGTTTTGGGTAGCTGAAATGGTGCTTTTGTGTAGAGCACCGAGTTTGTTTAGTTGGCTGGTGATTTCAATGCATGATGATGCATTAATCCTCTGTTCTTATGTGTAATAAACATAGGAGTCATCTTCGGACGCTTTTGGTGTTGATCCGGAAGGGCCGGGAGCTTAGATATCGTTTCGGCGAGCAAGAGAAACGTAATTGGTGAGTGCGAATGGTTTTAGATGTCCTTGAGGGACAAAGAAACAAGGTTTGGGGATTTAGGATTGGTTCGAAACACCATCCTAAGTCCGGAAGTAAGTATGGCTAGATTTGCTCGCAAATATGTGGTTGTTGCCCCAAAAATGCTTTTACATGCTCTTGTTTTGAGATAGACAAATTCCTATTGTTTTATGCATGATTTGTAGCATGAGATGATGCTTTATAGAGATTTCATGAGATAGCATGCCGCATTGAAGAGTTATGAGATTTTGATTTAATGCAAAGCATGAGATATGATTTTGAAATGAAATGAGAAAGACTTGAGAAATGTTGCATAAAAAAAGTAGGTGAGATATTATTTTGACATAATATATTGGGATAGAAGATGAGATACTTATTGAATATAATTGATCGATCAATAGGATGAGAGTGCACTATAAACTAAAATTCGTACGTGCTCTTTGGAGTCGGGTAATGGGGGTAGTGCAATCTCGATCCAAAGTGAGAATCCGACGATGAGAGATACCATCAGGGTAGGACTTGGTGAAATACCCAAGCTTTGTGGCGATGGGAGATACCGCCATGAGAGTCCGGTAATGAGATATTCCACCGGGGTAGGACTTGACCTTGAGTCAAACTAATCTGCATATCCGAGTAAGGATGAAATGTGAAATGCCAATATAATATATGAAAATTTATTTGATTCACATGTACCAAATATTGAGATGATTTATGCTATGAGAAATGCATATGAGATTTGTATATGAAATGCTTTAGTTTTCACAAGCATGTGTATGGCTTTGCCATGAGATTTGCATTGTATAAATGCATGAGATAGAATAGAGGTACATGTGTTTTCAAATGGAGATTTGCTTTGAAATGGTTTTCAAGCATGATATAGAAAGAGCATGTTGTTGAAAATGGCTTTTGAGAAAGAGTTCTGAATGATGCATTGTTGAGTTGGTTTCCTTTAGAGCTTGACTCACTAAGCAAATATGCTTACGCTCTCTTTTACCAACAATGTAGATAATTGAGACGAATTTTGGGCAGCGAGAAGGTTAAGAACATCCAAGGAAGTGAAAAGCTCATGTATGGTGATGTTTTACATACTTTAGTATTGATATTTTGCAATGGGGTTTCAAGGTTGTTTTGGGGAGATGTATTTGGAATTCCCTATGTTGTAGCAAGTTTGTTATGGCTTTTGAAGTTTGTAAATGGTCTTATATGGTTTGGTTGGAGGTTTGGGGGTCCATATTTGGTTCATGTGGTTAGGAAGCATGCCTATAGACTAAATGTTCATGTGTTGGATGCCATGCTTTAGCTTAAGTTTCTCAAATATGCTCTTTAGTGTCTAATCATGTTGATGGTATGTTTTGACATGATTTGGGATATGTTTGGATGTGAAAAGATGTGAAAAACCAGCAAATTCTATAGTTGCAGGGCAGGGTGTATCGAAACACCCTTATCTATTTCGAAACGGGCCCGGGTACCAAAACGACCAGCCCAGTTTCGATACGGGCGTTTCGATATGAAGGTCAGTGTTCTGAAACGGTTGACCTTTGGACTGTGTTTTTGAATTGTACATGTTCTCATGTCTTACATTTTAGTCCTTGATGTTGTGGATGCAATTGATTGAGCTTGGAATGTCCTTTTAAGCTAATATTTAACATAGATTCATGTAAAACAACTAATTACATATTGGTAAGCTTAAAATCTGTAAGGTCCTTTTATTTTCCATAATTTACATTTTGGTCCCTAAAAGTGTAATTCTTTCAATTGAATCCCTAATTGAGTTCTGATCGCTGTGCCATTCTCCCCTAGGATTCTTGAGTAACCATATAGGATTAATATGTATTTAGAAAAGATAAAAGGAAAAAAGGGTCGTTAATCAAGGTTGACTTTCAGATTGACTTTGGTTTTCCCATGTAATCTTCGTAGTTCGGGTCAAGCGTCTAGGCCGGGCTAAGGGGGTTACATTTGTTGGTATCAAAGCCAGGTTAACGTATAATTGGGGCTTGGTAAGTGGTTAATGTGTGTGATTATGAATGATTGTGACTCTTCGGTGAAAGTATGATGTATGATTGTTGATGTTTGGTTCTATTGAGATGAAATTGTGATGCTATGCTGTGTTTGGGGTATAGTTGGGGATCCCATTGCCATATCATTACTATTGAGAAGAATTGTTTTCAAAAATGAGTTTGAGTGCTTGGATTACTTGCCTTATTATGCCTAATTGAATTTATTGTGTTTTGTCAGTTGCATTGTTTTATTATGGGGCCACGTAGAGAGCTTAGAATTAACACCCGTGCTACGGCCGAGAACGAGAATGTTGAGAATGCCGAGGATCTACCTCCTCCTCCCCCTGGTGGACCACCCGATGGTGGTGGAGCTGGGGTTGGTGCTGGGGTTGCTGGACCCGAGAGAGTTCAGGGGCATGTTGCTCCTGATATATCTGTGTTGATACAAGCTTTTGCTGGAGCTTTTCAGGTAGCAATTGCTGGAGCTCATGGAGTTGCACTACAGGATGGTGCTAATGTGAGGTTGCCGTTGGAGAGACTCCGTAGTCTTGGAGGGACTGATTTTAGGGGGTTGACCCCGGAAGGTTCCGAGTCTTGGTTGGAGAGTACCAAGAGGATACTTGGACAAGTGAACTGCAACAATGTTTAGAAATTGGGATGTATTGTGTCCCTGTTGCATGGTGATGCATATACGTGGTGGACGACCACAATTCCAGGAATGGAAGATGATGATGTGACTTTGACATTCTTCTTGAATGCGTTCAAGCGAAAGTACTTGGGAGTTTGCTACCTCGATGAGAAAAAGAGGGAATTCATGTCCCTGGTTCAAGGGAGCATGACGGTGGCAGAATATGAGGTGCAGTTTGTACGCCTTAGTCAATATGCACCTGAGCTGATTCCTAGCGAGCGAGAAAGATGTGAATGATTCCGTTACGGACTGGTGGCAGATGTGAAAACCTATTTGCTCGCGGCAAACTATATCGATTTTGATGTCTTGGTCACCAGAGCCAAGGACATTGACTTGAATCTTGGTCTGGCAAGTCGAGCGGAAGGATCTAGCTCAGGGAAGCGAGCTGCAGAGTGTGATTTTGGTAGAGATCGCTGTAAGAGGCATAAGGATAGAAGGCCACATGTTGATGCTAGACGTGGGGGTGGTAACCCTGGGAGAGGTCAGCAAGGAACAAATGCTTTCTTGAGGACTCCTGAGTGCAACCGGTGTGGTAGGAGACATATTGGTGAGTGATGGGGTAATCTTGGTACATGCTGGAACTGTGGTAATCGAGGGCACATGAAGAAAGATTGTCCTCAGCCGTTGAGAGAAGGTCAGGCTCTGGTGAGAGCAGCTGAGCCACAGAGAGGTCATGGGCGCGGACGTGGTAACTTCTAGCGCAGAGATGAAGGTGGAAAGATTATAGAACATGTGGTGGCTGTTCAGCTTGAAGGTGGTGGCCAGGCTCGAGTGTATGCCCATCGAGAAGGGAGGAATGACACAGACGTGATCGCAGGTACCTTTACTTTGCAATCCTTATCGTTATTTTCTTTGATTGATTTCGGATCTACACACTCGTACATATTGCGTGAACATGCTCAAATGCTTGGTTTGCCTGTTGAGTCTTTGGATATGGGTATGCTTGTGACTAGTTCCTTTGGTGACACGGTTGTAACAAGAAGATTGTATAGGAGATGCCCCTTAAAGGTGCAAGATCACATGTTTCTTGTTGATCTTATGGAATTACCATTCTATGGTTTTGACGTAATTCTTGGTATGGATTGGCTTGTTGAGCGTAGAGCCGTGGTGGATTTTGAGAGCAAGCGAGTTTCGCTGAAACTAAAGGATGATTATGAGGTTGTGGTGGTGGGAGAAAATGTGAAGTTTCTATCTAATGTGGTGTCGACGCTTGAAGCAAGCCGAATGTTGCGTCAAGGATGTGAGGCTTATCTAGCCTTTGTTATTAATCCTAGTACGAAGGAGGTTCGTGTACAGGATATAAGGACCGTGTGTGAGTTCCCTGGAGTGTTTCCGGAGGAATTACCTGGTTTGCCGCCTAGTCGAGAGGTTGAATTTGGAATTGAGTTGTATTAGAACACAACTCCGGTGTCTATTGCTCCTTATCGCATGTCACCTAAAGAGTTGAAGGAGTTGAAGACACAACTTCAAGAGTTTCTTGACCGAGGCTTTATTCGGCCTAGTGTGTCACCTTGGGGTGCACCGGTCTTGTTTGTTAAAAAGAAAGATGTCACAATGAGGATGTGCATTGATTATCGCCAGCTGAATAAGTTGACCATCAAGAACAAGTATCCTTTGCCGAGGATTAATGATCTTTTTGATTAGTTCCGAGGAGCGGCTATGTTTTCAAATATAGATTTGAGGTCAGGGTACTATCAGCTAAAGGTGAAGGATGTGGATGTGCCGAAGACAGCCTTTCGAACGAGATATGGGCATTATGAATTTCTAGTAATACCGTTCGGATTGACAAATGCTCTTGCTGCTTTCATGGACATGATGAACAGGGTGTTCCATGAATTCTTGGATAAGTTCATTGTGGTGTTCATCGATGATATCCTTGTATACTCTCTTACCGAGGAGGAGCATGAGGGTCATTTGAGGATCGTTTTGCAAGTACTGTTAGAGAATCAGCTTTATGCTAAGCTGAGCAAATGTGAGTTCTGGCTAAAGGAGGTTGTTTTTCTTGGCCATGTGGTTTCGGCTGAAGGGATTCGAGTTGATCCTTAAAAGATTGAGGCGGTGGTGAATTGGAAGCCTCCTAGGTCTGTTCATGAAGTTCATAGTTTCCTTGGGTTGGCAGGTTACTACCGGAGGTTCATGGATGAATTTTCTAAGATTACTGCCCCTTTTATGAAGTTGTTGTAGAAGGATGTTAAGTATGAGTGGACGGCAACGAGACAACAAGCTTTTGAAAAGCTAAAAGCTGCTTTGACACAAGCTCCTATCTTGGTTCAACCTGAATCAGGAAAAGAGTTTGTGATATATAGTGACGCATCCTACGTTGGTTTGGGGTGTGTGTTGATGCAAGAGGGTAGGGAAGTGGCTTATGCATCACGACAGTTGATAGTGCATGAGCGCTATTACCCTACGCATGACATTGAGTTAGCAGCAGTGGTTTTTGCCCAAAATATTTGGAGACATTATCTCTATGGCGAGAAGTGTACTATGTACACGAATCATAAAAGTTTGAAGTACCTAATGTCTCAGAAGGTGTTAAATCTTAGGCAACGACGTTGGGTGGAGTTGCTTAAGGATTACGATCTAACGATCGAGTATCATCCGGGGAAGGTCAATGTTGTGGCCGATGCGTTGAGCAGGAAAGTGGCGGTGGAGTTAAGGGCGATGTTTGCTAGCTTGAGCATATCGCGAGATGGTGGTCTTGTTGCTGAATTACATGTGAAACCATATCTAGTTCAGTTGATAAAGGACAAACAATTGTTGGATGATTCTTTGGTGCCACATGTTCAGGGTATCGCAGAAGGTAGACCATCATATTTTCTGTTTCAATGATGATGGTGTTTTATGTTTTGGGAGTCGGATAGTGGTGCCGAGTGATGTTTAATTGAGGCGCACTATTTTGACTGAAGCTCATAGTAGTCCTTTTGCTATGCACCCTGGTAGTACAAGGATGTACCGTGATCTGAATGATGAGTACTATTGGGTGGGATTGAAGAAATATGTCGCTGAGTATGTTAGCAAATGCATGGTTTGTCAGCGGGTTAAGGCTGAGCATTAATTTCCTTCAGGGTTGTTGCAGCCGTTAAGGATTCTTGAATGGAAGTGGGACAGGATCACCATGGACTTTGTGTCTGGTTTGCCTTTATCGCCATCAAAGAAGAATTCTGTTTGGGTGATTGTAGATCGCCTTACGAAGTGTGCGCATTTCTTGCCTGTGCATACTACGTATACCTTGGATAAGCTTGCGGAGTTGTACATTGCTGAGATTGTACGGTTGCATGGGGTGCCAAAATCTATAGTGTCGGATAGAGATTCGAGGTTCACCGCAAGGTTTTGGGAGTGTCTGCATCAAGTATTGGGTACGCGGCTGAATTTCAGTACTTTTTATCATCCGCAAACGAATGGATAGTCGGATCGTGTTATCCAAGTGCTTGAGGATATGTTGAGGTCCTGTGTTATTGAATTTCAAGGCTCTTGGGAGAAGCACTTGCCTTTGGCGGAGTTTGCTTATAATAACACTTACCAGGAAAGTATTCAAATGGCACCTTACGAAGCTTTATACGGGAGGAAGTGCAGAACTTCTCTTTATTGGGCTGAAACGGGACAAAAGTTGGTCTCGATGCCGGCTTTGTTAAAAGGAACCAACGAGAAGGTGAAGCTCATTTGTGAGTGGTTGAAGGAAGCATCGGGTCGGAAAAAGTCTTACGCGGATTTAAAGCGTAAGGAGATAGAATTTCCTGTGGGCGAGCGTGTGTTTTTGGAAAGTTTCACCTTGGAAGAAGGTGATGAGATTTGGCCGAAAGGGCAAGTTGAGCCCAAGGTTCATTGGACCATACGAGGTGATAGAACGTGTGAGTCCTATTGCCTACAAGCTGAGACTACCTCAAGAGTTAGAAAAGATACATAATGTGTTTCATGTATCCATGCTTCGGAGGTATAGATCGGATCCATCGCATGTTATGCCTGTGGAAGAGGTTGAGTTGAATCCATACTTGACGTATGATGAGGAACCTGTTGAGATTCTGGATTCGGATAGTAAGGTTCTTCAAGGTAAGACCATCGAGCTGGTCAAAGTCTTGTGGAGACATCATGGTGTTGAGGAAGCCATGTGGGAAAGGAAGGAAGACATGAAGAAGCAATTTCCTTACCTTTTTCCTCCAGGTAAATTTTGAGGATGAAATTTCTTAAGAGGGGGAGAGTTGTAACGCCCTGATTTTGGGACTAGATGTTTTAGAGTTTGAATTGGGCCAGTCGAGAACGGTTTGAATCTTTAAGGGAGATTTAAGGAACACTTAGTTCGAGATGCTTTAAAAATATGGAAAAATATCTAAAAATCCTCATTTATTATATGAATGATTATGGTGAAAAACATTTTACAAAATAAGGTTTGGAAATACTACATTTCGGTGTAGTGACCAAATCGCAGTTTTTGCAAAAGTTGACTAGTGACTGTTTTGTAAAGGATTGAAACTTTGAATCTTTAAGGAGCTAATTTTACCAAAATGTTTTTAATCAGATTTCTCTTTATTTTGGGTGTTTTAATAATGATTTAATAAAGGGAATTAAAAGAGAAAATCCTATTTTGACTTTCATAACTACTTTACGATCTTTTTCCCTCTTTTCATTTTCTCTCAACTTCCTCTCAGCCAAACACATTTCCTTCATCAATTAACCTTTAATTTCCTTCCCTTTTGATGAGATTTCAATCTCGTATGGATTCCTAAACTTTTCCTCATCAAATCCTCTTGTTTTCATTTTGGATTTTCAAGAAAACTTGCCCAAATTAAGAAGAAATCAGCCATTAGAGGTAAGCTTCATCATTCTCCTCTAATTATCAGTTATTTACTGAAATTTCCAAGTTATCAATCCTTTATTAATGATTTTTGAGTTGATTTAATGTTAGAAACATGAAATTGTGTCAAAACTCAAGATTCTTGGAGAGATCTTGATGATTTTCGTAACTATTGCTTAGGCTCTATTTTGAGGTTAATTTCTAATGTATTTTGGACGGTAATTGATGTTATAAATGAGGTTTTATCAAACAAATCCCGAACAGGTTTGGATTCCTAAGTTTTACATGCTAGATTAGTGGTTTTTGGGGTGGTTTTGGTGTTCTGTTGTAGCTGGAGGTTTAAGGACGAGTTTATGGTGATTTTTGGTGTTGATTGAGGTTTAGAAGTGATAGATCTTGGCTGGGCTTTGTTTTGGAAGAGTTTGGAGATGATTTCGGTTGTTTTGGGTAGCCGAAATGGTGCTTTTGTGTAGAGCAACGAGTTTGTTTAGTTGGCTGGTGATTTCAATGCATGATGATGCATTAATCCTCTGTTCTTATGTGTAATAAACATGGGATTCATCTTCAGACGCTTTTGGTGTTGATCTGGAAGAGTCGTGAGCTTAGTTATCGTTTCGGCGAGCATGCGAAATGTAATTGGTGAGTCCGAATGGTTTTAGAAGTCCTTGAGGGAGAAAGAAACAAGGTTTGGGGATTTAGGATTGGTTTGAAACACCATCCTAAGTCCGGAAGTAAGTATGGCTAGATTTGCTCTCAAATATGTGGTTGTTGCCCCTAAAATGCTTTTACATGCTCTTGTTTTGAGATAGACAAATTCCTACTGTTTTATGCATGATTTGTAGCATGAGGTGATGCTTTATAGAGATTTCATGAGATAGCATGTTGCATTGAAGAGTTTTGAGATTTTGATTTAATTCAAAGCATGAGATATGATTTTGAAATTAAATGAGAAAGACTTGAGAAATGTTGCATAAAAACAGTAGGTGAGATAATGTTTTGACATAATATATTGGCATAGAAGATAAGATACTTATCAGATATAATTCTTTGATCAATAGGATGAGAGTGCACTATAAACTAAAATTCGTACGTGCTCTTTGAAATCGGGCAATAGGGGAAGTGCCATCCCGATCGAAAGTGAGAATCCGATGATGAGAGATACCATTAGGGTAGGAATTGGTGAAATACCCAAGCTTTGTGGCGATGGGAGATACCGCCATGAGAGTCCGGTGATGAGAGATTCCACCGGGGTAGGACTTGACCTTGAGTCAAGCTAATCCGCATATCCGAGTAAGGATGAAATGTGAAATGCCAATATAATATATGAATATGTATTTGATTCACATGTACCAAATATTGAGATGATTTATGCTATGAGAAATGCATATGAGATTTGTATATGAAATGCTTTAGTTTTCAC
Organism: Hibiscus tridactylites; assembly: GCA_958450335.1. Lineage (NCBI taxonomy): Eukaryota > Viridiplantae > Streptophyta > Magnoliopsida > Malvales > Malvaceae > Hibiscus > Hibiscus tridactylites. Next base: position 36,414,229 of record OY288284.1, on the reverse strand, counting down.
AAGCATGTGTATGGCTTTGCCATGAGATTTGCATTGGTTTAAATGCATGAGATAGAATAGAGGTACATGTGTTTTCAAATGGAGATTTTCTTTGAAATGGTTTTCAAGCATGAGATAGAAAGAGCATGTTGTTGAAAATGGCTTTTGAGAAAGAGTTTTGAATGATGCACTGTTGAGTTGGTTTCCTTTAGAGCTTGGCTCACTAAGCAAATATGCTTACGCTCTCTTTTACCATCAATGTAGATAATTGAGACGAATTTTGGGCAGCGAGAAGGTTAAGAACATCCAAGGAAGTGAAAAGCTCATGTATGGTGATGTTTTACATACTTTAGTATTGATATTTGGTAATGGGGTTTCAAGGTTGTTTTGGGGAGATGTATTTGGAACTCCCTATGTTGTAGCAAGTTTGTTATGGCTTTTGAAGTTTGTAAATGGTCTTATATGGTTTGGTTGGAGGTTTGATGTCCATATTTGGTTCATGTGGTTAGGAAGCATGCCTATAGACTAAATGTTCATGTGTTGGATGCCATGATTTAGCATAAGTTTCTCAAATATGCTATTTATTGTCTAATCATGTTGATGGTATGTTTTGGCATGATTTGGGATATGTTTGGAGGTGAAAAGATGTGAAAAACCAGCAAATTCTATAGTTGCAGGGCAGGGTGTATCGAAACACCCTTATCTGTTTCGAAATAGGGGCCCGAAATGGCCATAGTGTTTCGGAACGGATGAAGGTGTTACGGAACACTTTGCCTACTGGAAGACCCTGTTCCGATATGAGTTTCGGAACGGGCCCGAGTACCGACACGACCAGCCCAGTTTCGATACGGGCGTTTCGATACGAAGGTCAGCGTTCTGAAACGGTTGACCGTTGGACTGTGTTTTTGAATTGTACAAGTTCTCATGTCTTACATTTTAGTCCTTGATGTTGTGGATGCAATTGATTGAGCTTGGAATGTCCTTTTAAGCTAATATTTAACAGAGATGCATGTAAAACAACTAATTACGTATTGGTAAGCTTAAAATCTGTAAGGTCCTTTTTTCCATAATTTACATTTTGGTCCCTAAAAGTGTAATTCTTTCAATTGAATCCCTAATTCAGTTCTGATCGCTTTGCCTTTCTCCCCTAGGATTCTTGAGTAATCACATAGGCTTAATGTGCATTTAGAAAAGATAAAAAGGAAAAAAAAGGTCGTTAATCAAGGTTGACTTTCGGGTTGACTTTGGTTTTCCCCGTGTAATCTTCGTAGTTCGGGTCAAGCGTCTAGGCCGGGCTAAGGGGGTTACAAAAATAATTCCTCCAAATTTTCAAAGCAAACACAAACGCGACAAGCTCAAGATCATCGGTAGGATAGTTGCGCTAGTGCACCTTCAATTGCCTAGATGCATAAGCCACAACTTTTCCACCTTGCATCAACACACAACCCAAACCAACGTATGATGCATCACTATAAACCACAAACTCCTTACCCAACTCAGGTTGAATCAAGATAGGAGCTGACGTCAAAGCTTCCTTCAACTTCTCAAAAGCTCGTTGCCTATCCTTCGTCCACTCAAAGTGAACTTTCTTTTCAATAACTTAGTCAAAGGGCCAACAATCCTCGAAAAACCATCCATAAATCTACGATAATAACCAGTCAACCCAAGAAAATTACGAACTTCCGACACAAATTTAGGTGATTTCCAATTCATCACCGCCTCGATCTTATATGGATCAACCCGAATACCTTCGGCTAACACAACATGTCCAAGAAAAACAACTTCTCTAAGCCAAAACTCACATTTACTAAACTTAGCGTACAACTGGATATCCAACAAAGCTTGCAACACAATTTGCAAGTGTCGATCATGATCCTCCTTGGTACGAGAGTACTAAAGGATATCATCAATGAACACAACCAAAAATTGATAAAAAAAATTCATGCAACACTCGATTCATCATATCCATAACTGCAACAGGTGCATTTTTCAAACCAAACGACATCACTAAGAACACATAATGCCCATACCTTGTACGAAAAGCAGTCTTAGGTACGTCCACATCCTTCACCTTCAACTGGTAATACCTAGACCTCAAATGAATCTTAGAAAATACTGACGCACCTTGAAACTGGTCAAATAGATCATCAATCCTTGGCAAAGGGTACTTTTTCTTAGTTGCCAACTTGTTCAATTGCCGATAATCAATACACATTCGCATCGTGCCATCCTTTTTTTACAAACAACACCGACGCACCCCAAGGTGAAACACTAGGCCTAATAAACCCTCAATCAAGCAACTCCTGAAGTTGCATCTTCAACTCCTTCAATTCCTTTGGAGCCATACGATAGAGAGCAATAGACACTGGAGTTGTAGTTTCATACAACTCATTGCCAAACTTAACCTCTCTATTCGGCGGCAAACCAGGCAATTCTTTTGGAAGTACTCCCAGAAACTCACATACCGTACGTATGTCCTGGACTCGCACTTCCTTCAATCCTGGATTCATAACATAAGCTAAGAAAGCCTCACAACCTGATTCCATTAAACGACTCGCTTCTAGAGCTGAGACTGCATTGGACATGAATTTAACAATCTCACCCACGATTACCACTTTATAATCGCCAGCAAGTTTCAAGGTAACTCGTTTTGTCTCAAAATCAAGTACAGCCTTATGCTCAATCAACCAATCCATACCAAGGATTACATCAAAACCATGAAAAGGTAACTCTTTCAAATCAACCGCAAACACATGACCTTGAATAGATAAAGGACATCTCCTAAACAATCTTCTTGTAACAACCGTTTCACGAAAAGAACTAGTTACTTGTATTCCCACATCTAACACCTCAACAGGGATATCAAGCAAATGTGCATGCTCACTCAAGATGTATGAATGTGTAGAACTAGAATCAAATCAAAGAAAACAATGGCAAGGATTGCAAAGTAAAAGTACCTAGAATCATATTGATATCATTGCGTCCCTCGCGATGTGCGTACACCCTCGCAGGACCACCACCCTCAGGTTGAACCGCCACATCCTTCTGACCATCCTCCCTACGCTTGAAGTTACCACGACCGCATCCATGGCCTCTCTGAGGTGTAACAACAGGTGCCCTGGCCTGACCACCATCAACCAACAATGGATAATCGCGTCTCACATGGTTAGTCGATCCACAACTCCAACAAGAATTAACCGCAACAACAGTTGGAGCCTGTCCCTCACAAGCCAAACGCGGGCAATCTTGCCTCAAATGCTCATGCGATCCACACGTCCAACAGATGTTAAACGTTGGTCTAGCATGAGCGCCTCGACCATGTACTCCACGCCCAACACCACTTCCACCATGTCTCACATCAGAACGATACTTCTTGTCATGTTGCCTCTTATACTATCAACCACCATGGCCAAAATCTGCAGCTCTCTTACCCGAGCTAGAACCACCCACACGAGGAGACATGCCCAAACTTTATTCAATATCCTTCACCCGCGTTACCAACACATCGAAATCCGTATAATTAGAGGCCAACATGTAAGTCTTCACTTATTGCACTAGACCATAACGAAATCGATCACAATGATGCATATCACTCGACACCAACTTAGGAGCATACTGGCTCAAACGAACAAACTGAACCTCATACTCAGCCACAATCATGCTACCCTGAACTAAAGACATGAATTCACATTTCTTATCATCCAAGTATCTAACCCCTAGATACTTTTTCTTAAAGATAGCTTGGAATAGCTCCCAATTCACATCATTAGGCTCCACAGCCACAGTTACAGTCATCCCCCAACTATAAGCATTGCCTTGCAATAGTGAAACAACACATCACAGCTTACGCGCATCATTGCACCCTATCTATTCCAAAATTCAGATCGTATTGGTCATCCAAGCCTCAGATGCCTCGAGTGACAAACTACGATACTCAACACCACCCAAACTATGCAAACGTTCTAACGAAAACCCTTTTTGCCTAGTAGCTGGTGCTTGCACTTGCACTCCAGCAACAACAGCCTAGAATGATCCAGTCATCGCATGAACAAAAGGCGTCAAATCACCCAACACTAGCCCCACTGGCTCAGGTGGTACTTGCTCCACATCCTCGGGGGGATTAGGTGGAGGGGTGGATTTCCTCCATGAGGTATTTCATTCTCCTAGTTTCCCTGCTCTATGGCAACAACAATCGTACCAGATTGCAATTCTCTCCTCGGTCCCATCGTGCTATTATGTATAAGGCATGATAATAAACCAAACTAAACAAAACAATCAGGCCAGCTTCAAGCAAGGATCCAAGACTTCCTTCTAAATCAAATTATTTCAGAAAACTTTTCAAACTATAGTAATAAGGCAATGGGCAACCCAATTTCCCCCAACATGGCATAAAACAATTAACGCACATATAACAAACACCGTGCGTAGCAACAACATAATTCAATTCACAACAACATCACATCATCTTACTAACATCCCAATCTTTTGAAAACTTACCCCACATAGCATATCACAACCAACATGTATATAACAATCATCGTGCATAACAATCGTTAGCATTCAACCAATATCAACATCCCAAATTTTTACAAACTTAGTTTAAACAATCAATACCAATACCAATCAATCACAACTTACCTTCCAATTATCGCAAACCTAGCTCTGAAAGCAAAAAATGTAACCTCCTTGATCCAGCCTAAACGCGAGACCGGACCGAATGGGTCACACGGGGAATATAAAAGTAAACCTGGAAGGTTTACCTCGATAAACGAACCTATTTTTATTTTTGATCTTGTCTAGATGCACATTAACATCTTATGTGTTTCAGACTCGTAGCGGAAGAAACTTCAAATCAACAAAACATCAGTTTGACATTCAATTGATTATAAACATGAATTAGGGACCGATTTGTGATTTCAGCAAATTACAGAGACTTCAACCAATTTAAAGTTATCATCCCTTAATTAGTCATATTTCATTCCACAGTGTCAAATCTCAGCTTAATTCGATCCCCAAACTCTTTTAATTGCAACCACAATATTCAGGGACCAAAACATAACAGAACGAAACCTTAAAAAGATTCAAAATAACTAAATTACCTGCCACCGTATCGATACACTAAGCACCCTATCGGTACGATTTTCACATCCAAAATTCCAGTAGCTCAAAACCGTACCGATACACCCTCGCGTATCGATATGCTCAGCTTTTTACATTTGAACCGTATCGATACGGTACTCACCGTACCAATACGCCTTACCTGAAATGGCTTTACCGTATCGATATAGTTAGTCACGTACCGATACACCTAGGCCTAGAATGCCCATTTTTGTTGGTTTAACATTCGATTTAGCTAAGCAAACTACTTATACATGCTTCTAAGGCATACACAACATATTCAGGGATCGATCCCCAACCAAAATCATCAAACATACATGCTATCTTACATCAACGGGAAACTATAGGCATTCAACCTAGAACCCAAGTAAAACAAGATTCCAAAAACCATAGCAAAGCATAATCCAAGCATCAAAGGCCATTTACAAGTCCAAAACATCAATATAAACTTGCTGAAACAGGGAATTTACACATATATCCCCAAAACACAACGAACCCTCATTGCCCTTATTACTCATAGTCTAAACCGAAAACATACTTTCAAGTAACGAAGTCTTTCTTGATACCTTGCTTCTTACTGCCTTCCAAGCTCTAATTCTCTGCACTAATGGATACAGAGAGCCTAAGCACACAATGGTTAGTGAGAAGTGCTAAAAACAAAACACATTAATGCATTTAAAACCATTTTCTAAAACCACATTGAAATTTCATTCCAATTACTTTAAATCATCGTTTGAAACATCATGCCCTTAAAAACCATGCAGTTTAATCATTCAAAAAACCAACATATTAAACCATATGCAGCATGTATCATTAAACCACAACAACTCAAATTGCTAACCTCAGTTTAAGCCTTCCCATGCATAACATACCATATGCATAGTTGAAAGAGTAAACATATATAAATCACATTATACAAAACATGATACATCAACAATTATATTGGCTTATAAGTGATCATTTACCAAGTTTCATTCCCAAAATATCATATCGGATACACATATTCCACAAGTGTTCTCATAACATTTCAAGTCATCTTAACTGGAATAAAGGTACAATCACAACCAACGAGGAAAACAACCTCATAGGGACAACAACTCCAATCATCGGTTAGATGTTAAACCCCTTATGAGAGACAGGACACCAACCTCCTCCATCGTTAGGGGTACTTGGATGGAGATGGGACACCGACCTCCTCGACATCCTATAACACCCAAAAATTATGCCCAAATTGTAAACCCTAGATTCAAAATATCACAAATTTAAAAATCCTAATTTTATAATCCCTATAATCAAAACCCTAAAATTGGGAATTTAATTATGAAACCCTAATTAAGAAATTTGGGTATTAATTGAATTTTAAACGAATTTAGTGACATTTTTATAAAGAATTGATATTAGGTACTTACTTTATGAACCCTAGAGAAAAGCAAGGACTTACTTTATAATTTATCTCAAAAGATTGAGTATTTAAACAGATTTAATCTTTCCTTTTCCATGTCCCGTTTTTTCTCTCCCTCGCCGCTACAACAAAACCCTCACAACCAGCATTCCTTCACGCCAAACCAAGGTCAAGTCTTTGGTTCATAATTTTCAAGAGTTTAAAGGTCGTCCAAGTCATTGGTGTCTTGAACTTCTCTAACTTAAATTATTTTGTTTAAATCCCTTTTATGTCTAATCAATATACATGAATTGTTTATTTGAAAAGAAAGTGTAATAATTACTAATACATATATGCTATAGAAACCTACTGTTTTTGATAAAAAGAACAAATTTATATTTTTATAGCTCTTGTCAGAACTCACTAATGGTCTCTATTTCGGCAAATGAAACCCATTTTTAATCCTCAATTAGAGCACTTTCAAGACTAGTCTTTTTACTTACTTAATTGTTTTATTTATTTTGTTTTAGAAGAAAGAAAAATATATTTGCATAGATTAAAGTTGAATCCGGTTTAAGCTATTTGTATGACCTATCTCGCTAGCCTGGTTCGAACCACTTTAATCAGAACCGTTCATGTCTTCAATTGATTTGGAGATCAATGATACGAATCAGAAAAGAGTACTTGCATCACTAAAATTCGTTGAATAAGTTCGAAATAATTCCTTAATAATATTGATAATAGTAATAATATAGAAATTATTCTCTTAGGGACCGATACAGTTGGACCTAATACTTTTGATCGTGTGAAGTGCATCATTCAGTAGGTTGAGTTTGTTTTGGCTAAGGTGTGTTTCTTCCGGTGCTATAAATAAATGATTTTTATGTGTGTTCTCTTTCCGTGCTACATACTTTGTTTTGTGATTGTGATTTTACACTTGAATGATTTTCAAATGTGTTGAGATTTCACATTATGTATTATTTTCAAACTGTGAATAAAATTGTGATTTAAAAAAATTAGTTGTGAATCTCGAATTTATTATCGGACTGTGTTGAGATTGTGAAAACCGTGATATCTTTTTTTATTGTGTTATCATGGGTTGGAATTGTACGGAGGAAGTTCAGTGAGTTATACCACTTGCGTTGGTAACTATGTAGTGAGAGGTTTTGGGGAACCTACTCTTTTTGGTGACTATGTAGGGAGAGGTTCTGGGGAACCTACTCTTTTTGGTGACTATGTAGTATGGGTGCATTGCATTGTGATTTCATAAAACTGTGTTTAAATGTGCTTTGTGTCTTATAAATATTTTTGTGAAAATGATTGTTGTGAAAGTTAGTTTGTGATTGCTTGCACTTTAGAGACACACTAGGCTCAATAGCTTACATAGTTTTCTCTTACAGATACCTTGGGCTCTAGGAAACTTGGTAATCATAGGATCTCTTTATTTTATCTTCAATATAGACATACTTTACTTTTAGGAATATTTTATTATTAAGATTATTTTGGGATTATGATGTAATTTCAAATTTGGGGCTTATTATTTTTACTATACATTTTTAGACTTTAAATTTGAAAATTTTATTTAAATTATAAGATTATTATTTTAACGTTCGGATTTTATAAAATATCGAGACACTTTATATTATTAACAGAAATAATTTATTTTACGCTATTTTAATATATTATAATTCGAATTAGTTTCATGAGGGTAAAGTTTTCAATCGTGACTTCCTAAATTCGGTCTTTTTTTTTAGGTAGGGTTTAGAGGGTTACACATCCAATGCAACTTATTTATAGTGCACTCAATCCTATAGCCGAATAACTATATCCGATAGTATTTTCAAAACCATTTCCATTCCATCACTTGCCAATGTAATTCACATTTAACCATATACCTCATTGCTTTCAAAGCATCATTAATGAACCAGTTTCCAAAGCATCAAACCATGCTTTAAACCACAAGTATAAAACATATACTTACAAGGATCAATTACCATGTGCATCCTTCATTATTTCATCATTAAAAGCAGTATATCACATACTTTAAACATGCTTTAACTGTAGGTAACATGAAATCAAAACCAAGTGCATAAAACCATTTCATAATAGCACACCGAGAGAGAAAACCTCTTATACTTACTTTTGAACTTAGATAAGCATTTCACGATTAAATCTAAGTTCCCAAAAACACCTGTAAAACATTTCAAAGCTGAAATCCATGTTCTCACTCACCGACATGCGAAACCTCAATTTGCCGACGCGAAACTAAGCATCTGAAGCCTCCAAAGCTTCACCGATCTTTTTCGGATAAACCTCCCATGTTTTAACCACATAATAACAGAGGATTAATGCATCTCAATGCATTCAAAATCCCTACTAGCAATTCCACAACATTGCCTTGCCAAAAACTATCAGCCGCCTATCTAAAACAACCGAAAACAACATCGATTAACCTTCCCAGCCAAAACCTAGCACTTTCAACCATCAATTATCATTGATTAATATCCAAAATCATCACATTATCAACCTTATACCCCCAACATTCATAAAACCACCACAACTCCACTTAAACCCAAATCTAGCAACCTAAGCAACTAGAGATTCGCATAGTTTCGGGATTACCATGTTAAAACCTTTATCTTAACATTATTAAACTTCAGAATCATGTTTAAAACCAATCATAAACTCATCTAAACAGATCCAAAACGGATCTCAATCAATTTCACCAATTAAATCAAATTTCCACAATTAAAATATCAAAACCCATTAGACAACATATATAAAGGATCAAAAACTTGGGAATTTCAGTAAAGAACCTTACATTAGAGGAGAGAAACGCAGCTCACCTCTAATGAATGCTTTTTTCCCTTTAATTGGATAGATTTGCATGTAAAAAACAAGATTAAAACAATAAGGTTTTGAAGGAAAACAATAAGAAATCATTTGATAACAAAAGATTAGAGAAATCAAGAGTTTACCTTAACATTATGAAGAAGAAATGAGTGTTTTGCTGGAGAGAATTTAAGAAAGTTTTTGAGAGAAAAAAGTTACGTCAAATTTGTTTTAGTAACCACCAATTAATTCGTCCAACCTATTTTATTAATTAAAACCCATTTAAAATAAGTCAATTAATGGATAAAAGTCTGATATTAGACTTTGGGCAAATAGCTCCTTAAAGATTCAAAATTCTAATCCTTTTACAAAACAATCACTAAAAATAGTTTTCAAAGTTTACATTTTGGTCATTAAATCCAAAATATCTAAATTCCAAATACCATTTTCCAAAATTGTTTTCACCAAAACCTTTTATATTTTTAAAAAGGATTTTAGAACTACACCAGACTTGTTATATAGCGGCGCATTTCATGGAGTTTTTATTACAAACGCCGCTAAAATTTTACTTATCACGACGTTTAAGGGACAACTGCCACAAAATGGCAAAGTTCACGACATTTGCTATGAAAATGCTGCGAACTTTGGCATTTTGTGGCTGTTGTCCCTTAAACGCTGTAGAGTAACAAATAATGGTGTTTTATAGTAAACGCCGCACACAATCTCAATTTATCGGCATTTAAGTTAGTAAACACTGTAATAGGTCGCGTGTTAGCGGCATTTTATGTAAAACGCTACTATAGCCTTGTTTTAGCGGCGTTTGGTTCTCAAATGGCACAATAGGTTTTAGTGGTTCAATGGTGTTTTGTTTCTTAAACGCTAAAATAGGTTTAGGGTTACCAACATTTTATTTATAAATGCCATAATTGGTTTAGGTTTAGCGGTGTTTTTGTTATAAACGCCACAAAAGGTTTAGGTTTAGCGACGTTTATTTTATAAACGCCATAATAGGTTAAACACTCTATTTTGATTATCCCTCAATCTTAGACACTTTCATTGCTATCGTTCAAAAATCCCCAAATCGTGCAAAAAATGGTAGTAAACTGCAATAGGAACCCTAAAAGGTTCATAGACACCTACAATCATAGCTAGGGTACAAACCTAAAAGATTATACAAGGTAATACTTTGCTAATCATATAAGGCAATGGAAACCATTTTGGTTTGCTTAAATGTTGAATCTATAGTATTAGCAATTAACATGTGAAATGGATATTAAAAAATACAAAATGGATATGAGTTGGATGGATTTGCCAAGGGTAAGCGCCGACTATCGAAATGGAGTAGAAATTTTTCTAAATTTAGATTTTGCGAATGTAAGCCAAGAGAATATGATTCTTTGCCCTTGTAAGAAGCATGTTAACATTAATTGGCACATTCGTGAAGTTGTACACGAACTTCTAGTTATTTTTGGCTTTGTTTCAGGTTATATAAAATTGGTATTCCATGGAGAGTTGACACCTCGTAGAGCTTTTTCCACGAGTAATCCAACTTATTATCCTAATTCTTATCGTGGATCTCTTAGAGAAGATGGCATGGAGGGTATGTTGCGAGATGCATTTAATATACACAATTATCATCAACCTGTTAGAGAAGATGATTGTGATATTGGTGTTAATGATTTCACCGAGATGGGAAGAAGTGGAGTGATGAGGGGCCAAATGAAGAAGCGGCAAAGTTTTACACTTTGCTTAATGAAATGAATGAAACACTTTATGAGGGATCAAAATATTCAAAACTCTTATTTTGCATTCGTCTTTTCCACTTAAAATGCTTGGGATGGTGGATCGGTAACTCTTTTACGCAGTTATTAGAGTTTCTGAGATAAATGTTTCCTTCTGCAAAAATTCTTCAATCTGGAAAAGATATGAAGAAAATGATAAAGGATTTGAGCCTTGGTTATAAGAAAATCCATAGTTGTCCGAATGATTGCATGTTGTATTGGGGTGATCGAAAAAACCAGGAGTCTTGTCATGTATGCGGTAAATCTTGGTGGATGAATGGGGACACAGAAAATACGAGTGAGGATGAAGTTGAAGCACGATCAAGAAAAAAGCCAATAAATATTCTGCGATATTTTCCTCTAATACCCAAGCTTCAAAGAGTTTTATGTCTTCAAAGATTGCTGAGTCTATGAGGTGGCATCATGATGGACGAACTGATTATGGATTATTATGGCATCCTGCAGATTGTTTAGCTTGGAATTTATTTAACCAAAAATTTCCAAGTTTTGCAGGATGTTAGGCTTGATATGCTCGATTTCCTTCAACCGATTTAGCTCGCCAAGTGTGGAGAAGATTGTATTTTTGGGTGTTTTTGTGGAAGTTAAAAAGTAAGAGTTAAACACAAGGATTTAGAGTGGTTCGACTTTCTAACCCAAAGCCTACATCCACTACCTTAGCTTCCTACTATGGATTTCAACAAATTCACTATTGAATTTCGTCCCCTTTTCTCATATGGAAACTGTTACAACGATCAAGCTTTCTACCCAAAGCTTGATCAAACACTCTCTTACAAGAGAAATTCAAAGCAAACTAGAAATCCCTCTAATAGGTATATGTTTGCAACTCTAAGCACTCACCCAAAACCTAAACACTTGAGCAAATTTGACAGTTAAGCTCACAAGTGTTATTGTAACCCCCTTAACCCGGCCCAGACGGTTGAACCGAATTAAGAAGTTTACACGGGGAAAACCAAAGTCAACCCGAAAGTCAACCTTGATTAACGACCCTTTTTTTATTTTTAATCTTGTCTAAATGCACATTAACCCTAGATATGTTCACAAGATCAACATACTCAAAGATCATAACAATCAAAGATCATTCAGGGACTCAATTGCACAAATTATGACTTTAGGGACCAAATTGTAAATTATGAAAATTAAAAGGGCTTAACCCAATTAACAGTTACCAATATGAAATTAATCATCTTTCATGCTTCTCTGCCAAATTTCAGCTCAAACGGACATCTCAAACTCATTCAATTGCAATAACAAGGTTCAAGACTAAAACGCAAATATTTCAAAACATATAACCGTCAATTTCAGTGCCCAACGGTCGAGTGTTCCGAAACAGGGAGAGCCTGTTCCGAAACGCGGGACCATTCCGAAACGAGTATCGAAACAGGGCTCGGCAGTAGCATTTCCGTTCCGGAACGGTTCCTCCCGTTTCGAAACGTCTAAGCCATTTCAGGCCCCCGTTCCGAAACGGTAGCACCCGTTCCGATACGGCCTGCCCAGATTGCAGAAAAATAGCTAGTTTAACACACAATTGACCCATCAAACATGCTCCAAAGGAAACCAAATTATACCAGCAAGTCATTACATGCATAAGGAACATAATTGCATTAGCCATACTAAAACATGGCACCAATTAAGCAAATCCCCAATTCTATAGGCATGCATCCTATTTGGAAAACCATTCAAGCATCAAAATACCAAATTAACTTCAAAAAGGCCAATTGCATGTTCCATCATCAACAACTACATAAAACCAACTTAGGGAGTCCAAAACATCCCCCAAAACAACAACATAGGTCCCCCATTGCCAAATGCCCAAAAGCTAATAGTGTTAGAAAATATTCACCATACATGAGCTTAAACCTTCACATGGATTCTTGGCTTCCTTGCTGCCCCTAATGCACTTCAATGCTCTGCATTATTGGTTTAAGAAAAGAGAGAGCGTAAGCAAATAGCTTAGTGAGGAATGCTCATTTAAAACAACTCAATAATGTATTTATAAAACACCTTATAAACCTTAGTTCAAAACAACATTTATACATGCACATAAGCATTTAAAATAGGCATTTCATGCTTCAAGTTTATAACATGTCATATTGGCCACAAGTGATACAATCAATACAAGATCCACACATGGACTTTTAACCACCATTGTGATCTTATAATTCACAAGGACCACACATGGACTTTTAACCACCATTGTGTCCTTAGCACAAGAATCATCCATGGACTTTTAACCACCATGATGTTCTTACAATTCACAAGGACCACACAAGGACTTTTAACCACCTTTGTGTCCTTAACAAGAATCACCCATGGACTTTTAACCACCATGGCGTTCTTAAATACACAAGGCTCACACAAGGACTTTTAACCACCTTTGTGACGTTAACCAAGAACCAACCATGGACTTTTAACCACCATGTTGTTCTTAAAATACACAAGATTCACACAAGGACTTTTAACCACCTTTGTGACCTTAACCAAGAACCAACCATGGACTTTTAACCACCATGTTGTTCTTAACCATTCTCAAAACATCACTTGCCAATATGCATCATTAACAACAATATTCCACTGTTTTAAAGCATTTAACAAAGCCATAATCATCATGCATCATTAAGCATCAAAACCACATTTAGCAATGTTCAAAACAAGGATCCCTTACCTTGAGCATCCTTCAACACATGGCTTATAAAATCAGCAAATAATCATGCTAAAATATGCTCTCAAAACAGGATTTAAAACATGCAAACAAATCACATTGCATTCAACCAACTCATGGTTCATCATCAAGAGAGTTTTACCGAAAACTTACTCTTGAGCTTAGCTAAGTTGCTTAGACTTAAACTAAGCTCCCAAACCTTCAAAACATTGGTTTCAAAGCTGAAAACCAAAATCCACTCACCGATTCCGTTTCGCAACTTGCCGAAACACCGATCAAGCTTCCGGATCATCACCACAAAGATCCGAAGATGTCTCCCCTGTTTTAAACACATCAAAGCAGAGGATTAATGCATCATCATGCATTAATATCTTCAATGAAAGCACCTAAACTCGCTGCTCTCATCCACACTCCATTTTCGGCTACCAAACACAACCGAAAACACATCCAAACAACTCCACAACACTACCCAGCCAAGATCCATCAATTCTAAACATTCTTAAACATCAATTAACATCCAAAAAGGATCTAACCACGTCCTTATACCTCCAGCTATAACAGATCATCAAGATCACTCCAAAAACAACCAAAAACTCAAGCAAAACTTAGGAAAACCAACCTATTCGGGATTGCATTGATTAAACCTCAATTTCTCATCAATTATACATTCATTTTTCATCAAAATGACATCTCACAACAATGCCCAATCAGGTCATACGAATTTCATCAAAATTAAAGCAAATCTTGCATTTTAAAGCCAAGATCAAGAACACAATTGTAAAACCTTTTATAAAACACAAATCAAGGACTGAGAACTTGGGAATTTCAGTAAAGAACTGAGAATTTAGAGGAGAAGGACGTTCATACCTCTAAACTTGAGTTTCTCCCTTTTTGGAACCAAGATTCTTGAAAATCCAATAAGCAAATGCTAAGGTTTTGTTGAAGAGATGATTAGAGATCAAAAGAGTATTGAAATCTCATATTTGGATGTCAAAATCAGAGGGAAAATGTGCTGGAGAAATGTGTTTGGGTTGAGAGAAAAGTTGAGAGAAAAGGAAAATGGAAATTTGGGAAAAGTTAGTTAAAAATGCCAAAATATCTTTTCCCTCCTTTTTACCTAATATTAAAACCATTAATTAATCCTTTAATATTTAAGAAAAATCTGGAGAAACTCCTATTGGGTAAATAGCTCCTTAAAGATTCAAAGTTTCAATCCTTTTTAAAACAGTCACCCAGTTTTCAAAAATTACATTTTAGTCACCAACCCAAAATGTCACTCTTCCAAACCTCATTTTGTAAAATTGATTTCACCATTCTCTTATACATAATAAAAGAGGATTTTAAGACATTTTTCCATATTTTTAATGCAACCCGAACTAGGATTTCCTAAAATCACCTTTATATATTCGAATCGCACTCCGACCGAACCGGTCCAAACCCAAAACTTCTAAGCCCAAAATTGGGGCGTTACAGTTATCTATACAAGAAATATACAATTTAAGCTCCAAGACAATTTCTTCATCATAATGTTATTGACAATTGAAGCATTAGCCTTTCCTTGATGCTTGGAGGTCCCTTTTATACTCCTAATTTAGTTTGTAGCCGTTGAGGACCGTTGGAGTTGTTTCGGAGACGTTGGAGACTTTATTTCCCACCATTAATGTTGTTCTGCAGCTATTCGTATCAGAACATACGAGCCCGTATCAGAACACCCTTCTTTAGAACTAGCCGTTGGAGCCTGATGCAGCAAGCTGTATCGAAATGCCTCTGACCGTATTAAAATGGTATTGAGCTGTATCGAAATGGTTACAAACCGTTTCGGCACGAGTGACTGTTGAGCTGCATTTAAAAATTCATTGGGAAATTTGACTGTTGGAGAGGTTTTGACCATTGGGTGTATCGAAACACCAAAAGGGTGTTTTAAAACTGAAACCCTCTGTATCGAAATGGGCAAGCCCTATTTCGGTACGAGTTTTGGCAGTTTCAAACTTTATCGATACAGGTTAGCCTGTATCGAAACGGGTACCTTGAAAACCCTGGTTTAGCTACTTAAAAACATTTCAAACCATTCCAAAACTATTTAAAAACATTCTCAAACTTATTTTTAAGTTGTTTGGACTTAAAGGCATTTTTGAAATATTTTCAATTTAGTCCAAAACTATTTTTCAATTATTATATCAAAACAATGGTTCCACACAGGAGATCCTCGAAATGTCAGGCTCGGTCTTGCATCTGATGGGTTTAATCCTTTTAAAATCATGAGTACTTCGTACAATACTTGGTCTGTTCTACGTGTTCCTTACAATTTGCCCCGTGGATTTGCATGAAACATATATCCTTTATCTTATCCATGATAATCCCATGTGAGAAAGGTCCCGGAAATGATATTGACTTCTACATGCAACCTCTTATTGAAGAGTTGAAACAATTATGGGTGGGTGTCAAAATATATGATGTGTTGAAGAAGGAGAACTTTAATTTGCATGCAGCTTTATTGTGGACTATTAATGATTTACCTGCTTATGCAAATTTATCTGGGTGGAGTACTATAGGTTGTTATGCTTATCCATGTTATGCTGCATAGACATGTTTGATGTGGTTGTATAATAGAAAGAAGTTCTCTTACCTGGGACATCGTCGGTGGTTAGATGAAAACTATAGATTTAGATATCAGAAGAATATGTTTGATGGTACTAAAGAGTTCAGAAAAGCTCATGAGCAAAAATAGAGTTTGATATCTTGTCGATGTTGAAACATATCAAGTTCACTTATGGAAAGATGAGACAACCACCAAACCACGATCGAAAAAAAGACAAAAGAGGTGTATGACTGTGAGGTTGAGCAGCTTAGTGATGACGAGTCTGATGAAGAGGATAATCCAAATGAGGCTGAGTTGTGGAAAAAAAGAAGTATTTTCTTCGAGTTGCCTTATTAGAAGCATAACATTTTGAGACATAATCTTGATGTCACGCACATTGAGAAGAATGTTTGTGAGAATATTATCGGGACCATTCTCAATGTCGATGGAAAATCTAAAGACAATATAAAGAGTCGACTTGACTTAGTTGACATAGGAATTCTTCATGATCTTCATCCTTGGGTATATCCTAATGGAAAGACTTTGTTACCGCCTTCTTTTTTTGCGATGTCAAAGAAAGAAAAAGAAGTGTTCTACACGGTGTTGAAAGATATAAAGGTCCTATATGAGTATGCACAAATATATCTCGATGTTGTTGGTGTTAAAGATCGAAGACTTTATTCTCTGAAGTCGCATGATTATCACATATTGATGAAAGATTTAATATTAGTTGCATTACGTGGTTGTATGTCAAATTCGGTGACATCTTGTATAATTAAACTTTCCAATATAATTAAAGCTATTTGTGGGAAAGTTTTGATGGCTGAAGAACTTGAGAAACTACACGATCGAGTCACCTTGACTTTATGCAACTTGGAGAAGAATATTCCCACCTTCATTCTTCACAATTATGGTGCACTTGTTGGTTCATCTCCCTCACGAAGCTAAAGTTGGTGGATCAGTTTTCTATCGGTGGATGTATCCTATAGAGAGGTACAAATTGTTTAATATATATTCAATCACTATTGAATATTTCATTTAATTACAACTATTTATATAATGTTGTGTTTATTACGTGTCTAGCTTCTTGTGCAAGTTGAAGTCTTACTGTCGTAATAAGTGTTATCCGGAAGGATCAATTGCTTAAGGGTATTTAGCAGAGGAGTGTCTGACTTTTTGCTCTAGATATTTGGAAGATATTGAAACGAGATTTAATAAACCAAATAGAAATGAAGTGTGCAGTACTAATAACTTAGCTGAGACTTATTTGTTTGGAAGTTTTGTTGAACATGTCGACAAAGTTAAAATTGCACAGTTTGATGACAAGTCTTGCGTACAAGCACATCGATATGTTCTTTTCCATCATGACTCAATAGAGCCCTTACGCACGTAAGTTTATATAAATTATAATGTATTCACTTCATCTTTTATATTTCTCATTCTTTAACCACGTAACTCACTTTATAGTGAGTTTAAATAAGAGTTGCAATCTCGTGTACGCTCTCGAAGATTACATCAACGAGAGATTCATAAGTTGTTCGTAGAAACTTTTCATGACTGGTTAGGAAATACGGTAAGGAACTAAATCTTTGTACAACATGTACCTAATAACTTTTCGTGTTTTACTATATCAATATAAATGTTAAACTAATTCACCTTTTACGTGTAATAGGTTTGGGGTGGGAGAGAAGTTAGTGTAGAGGTTAAATGGCTTTCTCAAGGTTCGTATAGAATTGTTAAAAGATATAATGCCTTTCTTATTAGCGGGTTTAGGTTCTACACGAAGTCTCGGGAAAGATTAAGGAGGACACAAAATTGTGGAGTAGTTGTTACTTCTTCAACTACAAGTTATGCTAGTGTAAGGGACAATCATCCCGTGGAGGGAGATATAAAATATTATGGAATTCTTAGAGACATTATTGAGTTGGATTATTATGGCAAACAAAAAGTTGTGTTATTTCGTTACGACTGGGCTGATGTAAACACTACTCGAGCCATTAACAGAGATCAATTTGGTTTTACAATGGTGAACTTCTATCGATTAATTCACATAGGTCAACAATTGATGGACAAACCATATGTATTTCCTTCTCAAGTCAAGTAGGTTTTTTATTGCCATGATCCAATGAAAGAGGGTTGGTATGTTGTACTCCGTAACACCCCTAGAGACTTGATAGACATCGAGGATAGAAGTAGAGATGACATTGAAACAAGATCTGAAACTTTGCCTTTTGCAGCACAAAACTTAGATAGAACAATTATTAGTTCAAGTTCACAATTCCAATGGGTTCGAGAGGACATGGAATCCTTTCTACTTTTATTTTCATGAATTCGGAGCATATTTATAGAGGATTATATATATTCATCACAGATTACAGAACACAATTCGAGCTTAGAAGCTTACTCTGAAGACACAACACAAGGTGAAGAGTGGATTCTTTCTGAATATTGTAATCACCCTATGTTTTTCCATCTTTCAAGTGTTTCTTGGAAAAACTCAGATTCTGTTGATACCATGGAATCCTTTCTTTTTCTTGAATCTCCACCTTCACATTACCGATTGTATCCCAACTCTCCACCTCCAGTTTAATCGTCTTTCTCGTTGAAGTCTTGACGAAAATCTGTATCCCACAGTGAAACGTTAAAACTGAATCTAGTGTCGACTCCTTCTAGATGTTATAATCGGCGAAAGTTTGACAACCATCCTCGAGTAGCTTCCCGGCGAAGTGTAACCCCCTTAACCCGGCCTAGACGGTTGACCCGAATTAAGAAGATTACACGGGGAAAACCAAAGTCAACCCGAAAGTCAACCTTGATTAACGACCCTTTTTTTCTTTTTAATCTTATCTAGATGCACATTAACCCTAGTTATGTTCACATGATCAACATGTTCAAAGATCAGAACAAACGGAGAACGATCAAGGACTCAATTGCACAAATTACAACTTTAGGGACCAAATTGTAATTTCTGAAAATTATAAGGACTTAGCCCAAATTAAAGTTACCAATATGAAATTAGTCATGTTTCATGCTTCTCTGCCAAATTTCAGCTCAAACGGACATCTCAAACTCATACAATTGCATAAACAAGTTTCAGGACCAAAACGCAAACATTTCAAAATATTTAACCAACAATTTCAGTGCCCAACGGTCGAGTGTTTCGGAACAGGGAAGACCCGTTCCGAAACGCGGGACCATTCCGAAACTGGTACCGAAACAGGGCCTGGCAGAGGCCAAACCGTTCCGGAACGCCCAGGCCATTTCAGGCCCCCGTTCCGATACGGTAGCACCTGTTCCGAAACAGGCTGCCCAGATTGCAAAAAAATTGCTGGTTTATAATGCAATTGACTTAACAAACATGCTCCAAAAGCAACCAAACTTCACCAGCAAGTCATTCAACATACAAGGAACATAATTGCATCAACCAAACATCAACATGGTATCAATTATGAAAATCCCCAAATCTATAGGCATGCTTCCTACTTAGCAAACCATTCAAGCATCAAAATACCATAACCATCTCATAAAGGCCAATTACAAGCTCCAACATTATTAACATCATTAAACCAACTTAGGGAGTCCAAAACATCTCCCAAAACAACAACATAGGTTCCCATTGCCAAATGCCAAAAGCTAATAGTGTTTAAGAAACCTTCACCATACTTGAGCTTAGTTCACCACTTGGATTCTTCACCACCTTGCTGCCCTCAATGCACTTTAATGCTCTGCACTATTGGTTTAAGAAAAGGGAGAGAGCGTAAGTAAAAGCTTAGTGAGGAGTGCTCATTAAAAACCACACAACAATGCATTTACAAAACACATTTAAAAACCTTAAATCCAATCATCATTTGTACATGCTCATAAGCATTTTAAACAAGCAATACATGCTTCAAGTTCATAACATGTCATATTGGCAACAAGTGATACATTTCACATAAGATCCACACATGGACTTTTAAACACCATTGTGATCTTATAATTTCCAAGGACCACACATGGACTTTTAAACACCATTGTGTCCTTAACCCCATGGACTTTTAAACACCATGGCAAGGACCACACAAGGACTTTTAAACACCTTTGTGTCCTTAACAAGAATCTCCCAAGGACTTTTAAACACCTTGGAGTTCTTAAATAACAAGGCTTACACAAGGAATTTTAACCACCTTTGTAACCTTAACCAAGAACCAACCATGGACTTTTAAACACCATGTTGTTCTTAAAAACACAAGACTCACCCAAGGAATTTTAACCACCTTGGTGATCTTAACCAAGAACCAACCATGGACTTTTAACCACCATGTTGTTCTTAAAGAAACAAGGCTCACACAAGGACTTTTAAACACCTTTGTGACCTTAACCATCACTTGCCAATATGCATCATTAACAACCATATTCCACTGTTTTAAAGCATTTATCAAAGCCATAAACATCATGCATCCTTAAGCATCAAACCACATTTTAGCAATGATCAAAAACAAGGATCTCTTACCTTGAGCATCCTTCAACACATGGCTTATAAATTCAGCAACTAACATGCTAAAATATGCTTTCAAAACAGAATTTAAAACATGCAAACAACCACTTTGCATACAACCAATCCATGGTTCCACATCAAGAGAGTTTTTCCGAAAACTTACTCTTGAGCTTAGTTAAGTTGCTCAGACTTAAACTAAGCTCCCAAACCTTCAAAACATTGGTTTCAAAGCCGAAAACCAAAATCCACTCACCGATTCCGTTTCGCCACTTGCCGAAACACCAATCAAGCTTCCGGATCACCACCACTTGGATCCAAAGATGACTCCCCTGTTTTTAACACATCAAAGCAGAGGATTAATGCATCATCATGCATTAATATCTTCAATGAAAGCACCTAAACTCGCTGCTCTCATCCACATTCTATTTTCGGCTACCAAACACAACCGAAAATGCATCCAAACAACTCCACAGCACTACCCAGCCAAGATCCATAAAATCTAAACATCCTTAAACATCAATTAACATCCAAAAAGGATCTAACATCACCCTTATACCTCCAGCTATAACAGATCATCAAGATCACTCCAAAAACCATAAAAAACACAAGCTAAACTTAGGAAATTCAACCTATCCAGGATTGCATTAATTAAACCTCAACTTCTCATCAATTTAACATTCATTTAACATCAAAAAGACACCTCAAATCACTGCTTAACCAGATCATACGAATTTTTACCAAAATAAACCAAATCTTGCATTTAAAAGCCAAGATCAAGAACACAACCTTAAAACCTTTTATAAAACACAAATTAAGGATGGAGAACTTAGGAATTTCAGTAAAGAACTGAGAGTTTAGAGGAGAAGGACGTTCTTACCTCCAAACTTGAGTTTTCTCCCTTTTTGGAACCAAATTCTTGAAAATCCACTTAGCAAATGCAAAGGTTTTGTTGAAGAGATGATTGAAGATCAAAAGGGAATTGAAATGAGTTATTTAGGTGACAAAATCAGAGAGAAAAGCTCTGGAGAAAAGGTGTTTGGTTTGAGAGAAAATGAGAGAAAATGAAAATGGAAGATTTGAGAGAAAAGTTAGTTATGGCCAAAATATCTTCCCTCCACTTTTGTTTTATTTAAAAACCATTAATTAATCATTTAATACTTTAGAAAAATCTGGAGAAACTCCCATTGGGTAAATAGATCCTTAAAGATTCAAAGTTTCAATCCTTTTTAAAACAGTCTCACAATTTTCGAAAATTACATTTTGGTCACTAGCCAAAATGTCACCCTTCCAAACCTCATTTTGTAAAATTGATTTCACCATTCACTTATATATAATAAAAGAGGATTTTAGGACATTTTTCCATATTTTTAATGCAACCCGAACTAGACTTTCCTAATTTCACCTTTATATATTCGAACCGCACTCCGACCGAACCGGTCCGAAACCCAAAACTCCTAAGCCCAAAACCGGGGCGTTACACGAAGACAAGCCCTTACATATCTTGGATCTTCGCCTTGACGTTGTTGATGGTGTCAGAGCTTTCGACTTCTAAGGTTATGGTTTTATCGGTGGCAAGTGTTGCACTGAAGATTTTCATGCCGCCTCGTAAACGGATGAGGAGGTGGAGAGTTGAGTCTTTCTGGATGTTGTAATCGGACAAGGTCCTGTTGTCTCGGAGTTGTTTTTCGTTGAAGATTAAACGATGTTGGAGTGGTGGAATACGTTCCTTGTCTTCGAGAAAATAGATCAGGAAATGGGGGTTTGGAGAAATAGAAAAGAAGATGATTAAATTGATTGATTTTTAAAATTATGTGGGTTAGTTTTCTAGAAATTGGGTCAAATTAAAATAAGTGTAGAATTTGAGGGCTAATTATATAATTATAGCAATTTACATTGACTGCCACATCATCAACAATTAGATTTTTAACGGCGTTGGACCAATTTGTTACTTTTTTAAGTTAGGGGACCAGCTTGTAACTTTTGATAGTCAAGGGACACAAAAGATAATTAGAGCATAGTCGGGGGACTATTTATGTAGTTTACCCAAATGTAGAAATTGAAGGTAATGTGTAACACTTTATTTGAAAGCCAACTGTTTGTTATTATTGACTTCATTTTAAAAATATTACTTAATTATTTCTTATATAGCTGAAAATGGTCGAAGACGCAAGACTAGAGGGAGCAAGACATTGAATGAATTATACAATCTTTCTGTCGGGGAACGCGTGAAAGTTTCAAGAAACGATGTCAGTCAACCCATTGGGGGTAGAAGAAGGTGTTATGGGCAGTCACTTAAGCATTGTTGCACGCAATGCTTCAATTTTACCGATCAATTATGAGTCATGTCGTTAGATGCCAAATAGTAACAAAAGCTAGGCTCTAGATCTTGTTAAGGTAAGAATGTCATTGTAATAGATACATTACAGTTCAATAGTATTATTGATATTTACTTTGATTGTGTAATTTGTAGGATAAATTCTCTCTAGAGGTCTCAAACGATTATGTAAGGCATGCATTAAGAAATAAATGGTGAGACAATAAGAGCTTTTTGAAGAAGACATATTTCAAGAATAATCTCAACCTTCAAGAGAAGCTGCAAAATGTCCCACCTTGAATTTTCTAATATCAATGGGAAGATGTAGTCATGTTTTGGAGTTCTCCGAAAGGAAAGGTACGATCAATGCACTTTGAAAAATAATACTATGTCATTATAATATTGGCTTTATATGTAATGCAAATTTTAAATTGTAGGATCGAGAGTGTGTTGGAGTTGCTAGCAGACAACAACAAAAGTTTACTCACACTATCGGGTCGAAGAGTTTTGCTCGTATAGTTAACGATGAGGTGTTATTATTTTTAATTATTGATTAGTTTTTAATGTGTTATTTTTCGCAGGTATTAATTTCTATTATACATTGTAGCAAACTACAAATAGAACTAGCGTTGGACGAATAAAGCTCTTCAACATTACACACACACAAAAAGATGGCTGTCCTATGACTCTCGAAGCTGCAGAAATTATGGTACATTCATTGGACAGAAAATCTAGATTATGTTTTATTTATATCAATAGTATAATTTTTTTATTTTAAAGAACGTTTGAATTCATTATATATTTTAATTGACTATCACGCGAAATTGAGGGAAAAAGGACAAAGTATGAAGCTACGGCTTCAACTAATGGTTCTACAAATGTGGATGAGATCGGAAATCAAGTTATTGCTGACGTTTCGAGTCCTAAAAGATATGGTCGGGTTCACTGCCAATGATCATTCGTTACCTCGACAAAGTATTTTGGATATAACTTGTCTCAGTACATGCCATCACATAGCTAGTTATCTTAGGCAGAAGTTAATCATTTAAAACAACATTTAACTCAATTTCTAGCCGAGGTAAAAGCGAGAGAAGTTGAGAGAGAAAGGAGAGAAGCCGAGAGAGAACCTAAAAGTGAAAGAAGGGAAGCTGAGATAGCAGCGAGAGAAGTTGAGAGAGAAGCGTCATATCAGAATCTCAAAGACAATTTCAAGAAATGATGGCGATGTTAAGGCAGAACCAACCAAAGAATCCACCATCTTAGTTGATTTTAGGTTCGTTCATGTGTGAATTCAAATGAACGATGTTGATCTACATTTCGATTTAACGTTGAACTATATTTGAGTTTAATGTTGAACTACATTTCGATTTAATGTTGAACTATATTTCACTTTAATGTTGGACTTAAATTTGTTATTATTTGGATAATATTAAAAGTTCAATTTGGGTAGTTTATATTTTTACAAATGTAGTGTGGAGAAGCAGTAAGTTTAGTAGCGTTTGCTTGAAAAAAATGCCGCTAAAATTAACGACAAATCGCAACGTTTGTAAAAAACACAACTGTTACAAGGCATTAGCGGCGTTTTGAAATAAAAACGCCGCTAAAAAAGACTCAATACCGATGTTTGAAATTAAAAACGCTACTATAGAACAAAATCTATCGCGACATTTTTCAAACAAAAACACCGCTAACTATTGCGGCACTGCTTTTAGCGGCGCTTTTGCTAGTGCCGCGAGTGTTTTTAGCGGTGCTAAAAAACGCCGCTATAGGGATAAAAAATGCCGCAAAAACATGGTCCACATCCTCTCAGAGACGATTGGTGGAGGCAACTAACGCATCAATTATTGCTGCAGCAAATGTTTTCGCTCCTCCAGCTAGTGTCTCTGCTGGAGCATCCTCATCGTATCCTTTGATAGAGGGGACCATTTCAGGTGTGATAGGACCCTTCCCTGAGTTTTTCGCAGCAGCAATGGTTTATTCGAACACTTCTTTCTCTCCGTAGAGGACTGTGATGAGGTTGGGAAAGATGATCAGACTAGATTTCTTCTTCAAACATGCATATACCTCATCCACAATAATTTTCCCCACGTCAATAGAATGAAGGAGGAGGAGCCTTGGAATGTTCATCGTTGTCGTGTGAGAAGTTGGCATGAGCCTATTCTTGACAAAGTGGATCCAAAGTTTTTCCTCTAGCTTGAGTCGCGCATGCTCCACTGCTTTGCTTGATGCGTCCGAGTTGGTGCCTTCAAAGCACATGTCTTCCAACACTTCCTTCACAGTTTGTAGGTCGGCATTCTCGGCAAAAGGTGTGTGGTGGTCCTCTGAATTTTTCAAGCCAAAGAACTTGTTGATCTTGGCTGTAGTGAACTTGATTTAATCTCCATGCATGTACACACCGGATTGCGTAGGACTTATAAGATGGGCATAGAACTCTTGAACAATGGGTATGAAAAAGATGTTAGGGTGAGGAATGAAGGTAGCCCATTTTTGGTTTGTGAAGACATCCAAGATGTCCTTATCAAGCCCTTGTTCTCCTTCAGCCGGGAACTTGAAGCCTTGTTCTGGTAGCAATTTCCGATCTTGCAGACCTTGGAATCATTCTTTGGCTTTGTCGTCTACGAACTTCTTTATGAGAACGGGTTTGGGTTGGCCACTGCTAGACGCACCTTCTACTCGCTTGCAACGCACCATTGTTAGGCAAAAAGTGGGTAAAGATTTCTAAGATATGGAAGAAAATGTTTGGTTAGGGTTTTTGAGTTTTTGAGCGGGTTGGAGAAAATGAAGTAGGAGGGTCTTTTGGTTTTCTTTGTGTTGATGTGATGAGAGAGGGAGTTAGTGGGAGTTGATGGGAGTTAAGGGGAGGTAACTGACATGAACTAAAAGAGAGAGAGTCTTGGGGGGTTATTTGGGTGGCGTGTTTGTAAGGTAAGGACAAATGGGTATTAAATGAAAAGGTAAAAAGTAGGAAAGAGAAAATACCTAGGCAATAATTGCTAGTGTTTTCTTTAAATGAAAAGGTGAAAGGGTTAATTAATTCCCCCTCTTTTTGACCTTTTTGAGCCGGCCTCCTCTAATGTTGGAAAACCTTACTTGCTCATTCCTTATACCCTTATAAAACAAAGGCCTAATGCGCTGTTGCACCCTGACCTGCCACCTGTGTCCCTGAGGTGCTTAGATGCAAACAAACAAACCTGACATTAAGGCATAATGGAACAAATGGACAAATGAGATTAAAAACCTAGAGTACGAAATAAAAATAAAGATTAAACTACATTATTTATGAACATGAAAACATAAAAATGCTGTAGCAAAATAGAAAAGAGAAGGAGGTGGTTCAAACGCTTCAGAATCATGGAGGATGAAGGATGACTTATCGCGCAAGACTGGGGCTCTATTGTACAGCTTCAGACGCTATCCATTGACCTTGAATATCGTATCATCATCAAGCTTTTTAATGTCCACCGCACCATGGGCATAGACCTTGTGAACTAGGAAAGGACCTGACCATTGTGACTTCAGTTTGCTTGGAAAAAGCTTATGTCTAGAGTTATAAAGGAGCACTTGTTGCCCTTCTGAGAAATGACGCGACAAAAGATGTTTGTCATGCCATTTCTTTGTTTTCTCCTTGTATATGTGTGCATTCTCATAGGCTTGCGATGTGAACTCTTCCATTTTATTTAGCTCTAACAGCCTTCTTTCTCCAGCCAGTTGTGCATCCATGTTAAGCTTCCTAATAGCCCAATAGGCCTTGTGCTTGAGTTCCACGGGTAGATGACAAGCTTTCCCATAAACCAGCTTGAATGGTGACATTCCTAAAGGTGTCTTGTAGGCAGTACGGTAGGCCCAAAGAGCTTCATCAATCTTAGGAGACCAATCCTTCCTTTTTGGGTTGACCACTTTCTCAAGAATCTGCTTGATTTCTCTATTCGAGACTTCAGCTTGACCATTAGTCTGAGGATGATATGTTGCAGCAATCCTATGCCTCACACCATACCTCTGTAATGCTTTAGCAATCAGCTTGTTGTCAAAGTGGGTTCATTCATCACTAATAATTGATCTTGGTACCCCAAATCTTGTAAAGATATTTTTGTGCAGGAACTTCATGGCGGACTTGGAGTCATTCCTTGGAGTGGCAATTGCTTCAACCCATTTAGATACGCAATCCACAACCAAAAGAATGTATAAGTCTCCACAAGATGAGGGAAACGGTCCCATGAAGTCTATTCCCCATACATCAAACAGTTCAACCTCCAAGATTCCTTGCAATGGCATTTCATGCCTCTTCAAAATGTTACCCATCCTTTGGCAACGATCACATGACTAATAAAATGCGTGCGCATCCTTGAAGAGAGTGGGCCAATAGAATCCCGATTGTAGGACCTTTGCAGCAGTCCTAGCTCCTCCAAAATGTCCGCCACAAGGAGATGAATGACATCAGAAAAGTATCTCATTGTGCTCTTCTTCGGGGACACACCTTCTAATGATCTGGTCAGCGCCTTGCTTGAACAAATATGGTTCATCCCAAAAATAGGATCTTGCGTCATGCTTGAATTTTCTTTGTCCCTGTCTATTCAAATCATGAGGCAAAATACCACTAACGAGAAAGTTAACAATATCAGCATACCATGGAATTGCTGCAACATATAGTATTTTCTCATCAGGGAATTCCTCCGTAATTTCCATTTCATCTTGTTTTTCTTTACTATTTTCTAGCCTAGAAATATGGTGGGCTACTTGGTTTTCACACCCTTTTCTATCCCTAACTTCCAAATCAAATTCTTGCAAGAGTAATATCCACCTAATAAGTCTAGGTTTAGCATCATTTCTGGTCACTAAGTATTTAATAGCCGAGAGATCGGTGTGAGCAATGACTTTAGTGCCTATTAGATATGACCTAAACTTATCAAAGGCAAATACAACATCAACAATTCGTTTTCAGTTGTGGTGTAATTAATTTGTGCATCATTCAATGTGCACCTAGCATAATAAATAACATGAAGGAGTTTACCTCGGCGTTGTCTAAGAGCTGCTCCTATTGCGTAGTCACTTGCGTCACACATCAACTCAAAAGGTAAGCTCCAATCAGGTGGGACAACAATAGGTGCTGAGGTAAGTTTCTCCTTAAGTTCTTCGAAAGCGTTGAGGCATTTCTCATCAAATATGAAGGGTTGTATTTGTTGTAGCAAATTACACAGTGGCTTGGAGATCTTGGAGAAGTCCTTGATGAACCTTCTATAGAAGCCAGTATGGCCCAAGAAATTCCTGATGCTCTTCACATTGGTAGGAGGAGGCAGCTTTTCAATCACCTTAATCTTTGCTCTATCCACCTCAATGTCATTCATCGATATCTTGTAACCCAAAAATGTTCCTTCGGTCACCATAAAATGACATTTTCCCCAATTGAGCACCAAATTAGCTTCTTCACATCACTTTAGCACTTTGGCTAAATTTCGCAGGCATGAATCAAAATCTTCCCCGGAGACTGAAAAATCGTCCATGAAGACTTCCAAAAATCCTCAACCATATCTGAGAAAATAACCAGCATACACCTCTGAAAAGTTGTTGGGGCATTGCAGAGTCCAAAGGTGTAACGCCCCGGTTTTGGGCTTGTAAGTCTTGGGCGTTGACCGGTTGGTCAAAGTGCTGTTCGAATCGTAAGAGGTTAAATTAGGAAAGCCTAGTTCGGGTTGCATTAA
Organism: Hibiscus tridactylites; assembly: GCA_958450335.1. NCBI lineage: Eukaryota > Viridiplantae > Streptophyta > Magnoliopsida > Malvales > Malvaceae > Hibiscus > Hibiscus tridactylites. Next base: position 36,385,393 of record OY288284.1, on the reverse strand, counting down.
AAATATGGAAAAATGTTCTAAAATCATCTTTTAATATAATTAAGTGAACTGTGAAATCAATTTTGGAAAATGAGTTTTGGAAGTGTGACATTTTGGCTAGTGACCAAAATGTAATTTTTGAAAGTTTGGTGGCTGTTTTATAAAGGGTTGAAACTTTGAATCTTTAAGGAGCTATTTACCCTAAGAGAGTTTCTCCAGATTTTTCTAAGATATTTTGACTCATAATTCTGATTTTAAAGAAAACAAAAAGGAGGGAAATCATATTTTTAGTCATTTTCTCAACTAATTTCCCATTTTCTTTCTCTCTTTTTCTCTCAACCCAAACACTCCATTTCCAGAGTTTCAATTCTGATTTTCTCACCTAAAATCCTCCTTTCAACTCTCAATTGATTGCAAATCAACATATCTTCAAAACCTCTTCAATTGCTACAAGTTTCATCAAGGTTTTCCATTCCAAAAAGAGGAGAAACTCAAGTTTGGAGGTAAGAACGCCCTTCTCCTCTGAACTTCAAGTTCTTTAATGAAATTCCTAAGTTTTCAATCCTAATTTGATGTTTAATTAAAGGTTTTTAAGTTGATTTATGGATCTTGGCTAATTATGCAAGATTTTGATGATTTCACATGATTTTCGTTTGATCTGTTAAATCTGTGATTTGAGAGGTGTTTTTGATGTTAAATGATCTCTAAATTAAAAAGAAAAAAAAGGGTCGTTAATCAAGGTTGACTTTCGGGTTGACTTTGGTTTTCCCCGTGTGACTTTCTTAATTCGGGTCAACCGTCTAGACCGGGTTAAGGGGGTTACATTTGATGGTATCAGAGCTGAGTTCTCGAGTAATTGGGAATGTACGTATGCATGATTGAAGCATGGTTTGGTTTGTATGCTTGTTGTATGAAAGCATGTTCAGTGATTTGAGATGATGATGTTTTGAGATGTATGCTGTGATGATGCATGATGAGGGTACCCATTGCCAAACAAAAGCTAAAGAGATGATGTTGTTTTGAAAGAAATTGAGCTTGAATACTTGAAATTGCTTACCTTGCTGGTCCTGACTTGTTTTATTTTGTATTGTTATGCATGGTAAAAGTATGGCACCACGTAGAGAGTTAAGAAGTAGCGCGAGAGCTACGACCCCGGAGGGGAATGTGAATGAAGAGAATACGGGTAGTGCTGTGTTACCTCCTCCTCCACCTGGTGGTGGTGGTGCGGAGAAGGAAAGAGCTGGAGCTGAGGCAGCTGGTGCTAGAGCTGCTGGACCCGAGGTTGGTCAGGGGCAAGCGATGCCTGACATGTCGATGCTGGTGCAAGCTATTGCGGGTGCTTTTCGAGCAGCAGTAGCTGGAGCTCAAGGAGCTGGGCATCAGGGAGATGCTGGAGCTAGACTACCCTTAGAGCGTCTGCGCAGTCTTGGTGGGACTGAGTTTAGGGGTATGTCAGCTGAGAGGTCGAAAGCATGGCTGGAGAGTACCAGGCGTGTCTTGGGACAGATGAGTTGCACTGATGTGCAAAAGTTGGGATGTGTGGTGTCTTTGCTGCAAGGTGATGCTTATACGTGGTGGACGACCACAATCTCAGGGATGGCTGATGCTGATGTTACTTGGACGTTCTTTCAGAATGCGTTCAAGAGGAGGTATCTGGGAGTTAGATATCTGGATGAGAAAAAGCGTGAATTCATGTCTCTGACCCAAGGGAGCATGAGTGTGGCTGAGTATGAGGTACAGTTCGTACGTCTCAGTCAGTATGCACCGGAACTGGTACCTGATGAGCGAGAGAGGTGCGAAAGGTTCCGTTATGGCCTGGTGACGGAAGTTAAGACCTACATGTTGGCTGCGGAGTACAATGATTTTGATGTTTTGGTTAGTCGATCCAAGGACATTGAGATGAATCTGAGTTTGTCTGCGAAAGGTGCTGGAGCTAGTTCTGGAAAGAGAGCTGCTGAGTATAGTTCCGGAGGTGGACGGAACAAGAGGGGACGCGATCAGAGGTTTCAGTCCTCATCTAGGAGAGGTGGAGGTGCACCTGCTAGGGGTGGCAATGCTAGAGCTGACCCTAGTGCTTGCTGGATTTGTGGTTCGCGTGGTCACTTGAAGCGTGACTGTCCTCGTGCTGGGAGGGAGGTGCAAGCTCCTGTTGTGGCAGCTGGTTATGAGTGCTGGAACTGTGGTTCTGCTGACCACTTGAGGCGAGATTGTCCGAGGATGGCTGGTGGTCAAGAGCGTGCTCCTGTTGTTGCAGCACCGCAGAGAGGTCGTGGGCGCGGCCGTGGTAATTTTCAGAGGCGTGAGGAAGGTGGTCGCGGAGTAGCTCATGTTGTGGCTATTCAACCTGAGGGTGGAGGCCAAGCGAGGGTGTATGCTCAGCGCGAGGGAAGGAATGATGCTGATGTGATTGCAGGTACCTTTACTTTGCAATCCTTGTCATTGCTTTCTTTGATTGATTCTGGATCTACGCATTCATACATTCTTCGTGAGCATGCTGAGTTGCTTGGTTTGCCTGTTGAGTCTTTGGATGTTGGTGTTAGAGTCACTAGTTCTTTTGGTGAAACTGTTGTGACTCGTAAGCTTTATAGAAGGTGTCCTTTGGTTGTCCAAGAGCATGTTTTTCATGTTGATCTTATGGAGTTGCCCTTTTATGGTTTTGATGTGATCCTTGGTATGGATTGGCTTGCTGAACATCGTGCTGTTGTGGATTGTGAGAATAAGCGGGTTTCGCTTAAGCTTGCGGATGATTATGAAGTGGTGGTGGTTGGTGAGAATGTGAAGTTTCTTGCCAATGTTGTTTCTACCTTGGAGGCGAGCAGGATGCTGAGGCAAGGTTGTGAAGCTTTTCTAGCTTTTGTGATGAATCCTTGTTCTAAGGAGTTGAGGGTGCAGGATATCAGGGTTGTGAAGGAGTTTCCTGATGTTTTTCCTGAGGAGTTGCCTGGTTTACCTCCTAATCGCGAGGTGGAGTTTGGTATTGAGCTGTATGAGAATACCACTCCTGTGTCCATTACTCCCTATAGAATGGCACCTAAAGAGCTGAAGGAGCTGAAGACGCAGTTGCAAGAGCTGCTTGATCGTGGTTTCATCCGGCCGAGTGTGTCGCCTTGGGGTGCTCCTGTCTTGTTTGTGAAGAAGAAAGATGGCACGATGAGGATGTGCATTGATTACCGTCAGCTGAACAAGTTGACTATCAAGAATCGGTATCCTTTGCCGAGGATTGATGATCTCTTTGATCAATTTCGGGGAGCTGCTGTGTTCTCTAAGATTGACTTGAGGTCGGGGTATTATCAGTTGAAGGTGAAGGATGTGGATGTGCCTAAGACAGCTTTCAGGACAAGGTATGGGCATTATGAGTTCCTTGTGATCCCGTTTGGTTTGACAAATGCTCCTGCTGCTTTCATGGACATGATGAATCGTGTTTTTCATGAATACCTGGATAAGTTCGTTGTGGTGTTCATTGATGATATCCTTGTGTACTCGCGTACTGAGGAAGAGCACGAAGAGCATTTGAGGGTTGTGTTGCAGGCTTTGTTGGAGAATCAACTTTATGCTAAGCTGAGCAAGTGTGAGTTCTGGCTTAGAGAGGTGGTGTTTCTTGGGCATGTGGTCTCAGTTGAGGGGATTCGTGTTGATCCTCAGAAGATTGAAGCGGTGATGAACTGGAAAGTTCCTAAGTCTGTTCAGGAGGTTCGTAGTTTCCTTGGTTTGGCAGGATACTACCGAAGGTTTGTGGATGGTTTTTCCAAGATTGCTGCTCCTTTGACAAAGTTGTTGCAGAAAGATGTTAGGTATGAGTGGACAGAAGCGAGACAACAAGCTTTTGAGAAGCTGAAGATGGCTTTGACGCAAGCTCCTATCTTGATTCAGCCTGAATCAGGGAAAGAGTTTGTAGTCTACAGTGATGCATCCTATGTTGGTTTGGGGTGTGTGCTGATGCAAGAGGGTAAGGTTGTGGCTTATGCGTCGCGGCAGTTGAAGGTGCATGAGCGCAATTATCCTACGCATGATATTGAGCTGGCTGCGGTGGTTTTTGCTCTGAAGATCTGGAGGCATTATCTGTATGGTGAGAAGTGTACGGTGTACACGGATCACAAGAGTTTGAGGTATCTGATGTCTCAGAAGGAGTTGAATCTTAGGCAGCGGCGTTGGTTGGAGTTGCTCAAGGATTATGATCTGACGATAGAGTATCATCCTGGAAAGGCTAATGTTGTTGCGGATGCCTTGAGTAGGAAGGTAGCTGTTGAGCTGAGAGCTATGTTTGCTAGCTTGAGCATATCGCGGGATGGTGGTCTTGTTGCTGAGTTGCAAGTGAAACCATCGTTGGTTCAGTTGATCAAGGATAAGCAGTTGTTGGATGATTCCTTGGTGTCTCATGTTCAGGATATCGCGGAGGGTAGACCTTCGGATTTCTGCTTTAATGAGGATGGAGTGTTGTGTTTTGGTAGTCGGATAGTAGTGCCTGCTGATGCTGAGTTGAGGCGTGCTATTCTGACTGAAGGTCATAGTAGTCCTTTTGCTATGCATCCTGGTAGTACAAAGATGTATCGCGATCTTCGTGATGAGTACTATTGGGTAGGTTTGAAGAAGGATGTTGCAGAGTTCGTGAGCAAGTGTTTGGTGTGTCAGCGGGTTAAGGCTGAACATCAGGTTCCTTCTGGTTTGTTGCAACCGTTGAAAATCCCTGAATGGAAGTGGGAGAGGGTTACCATGGATTTTGTATCTGGTTTACCTTTGTCACCATCAAAGAAGAATTCTGTTTGGGTGATTGTGGATCGCTTGACGAAGTGTGCACATTTCTTGCCTGTGCATACTACGTTTTCTTTGGATAAGTTGGCAGAGCTGTACATTGCGGAGGTTGTGAGGTTGCATGGTGTGCCTAAGTCGATTGTGTCGGATAGGGATCCGAGGTTCACATCGCGTTTCTGGCAGTGTTTGCATCAAGCTCTGGGTACAAGGTTGCATTTCAGTACATCCTATCATCCTCAGTCGGATGGTCAGTCTGAGCGAGTTATTCAGATTTTGGAGGTTATGTTGAGATGCTGCGTGATAGAGTTCCAAGGTTCTTGGGAGAAGCATCTGCCTTTGGTTGAGTTCGCTTATAACAACAGTTATCAGGCGAGTATACAGATGGCACCTTATGAGGCTCTGTATGGGAGGAAGTGTAGGACTCCTCTTTGTTGGGCTGAAACTGGTCAAAAGTTGGTTTCGATGCCTGCTTTGTTGAAAGGAACCACTGAGAAGGTGAAGCTCATTTGTGAGCGGTTGAAGGCTGCTTCTGATCGGCAGAAATCTTACGCGGATTTGAAGCGTAAGGAGATAGAGTTTGCGGTGGGTGATCGTGTGTTTTTGAAGGTTTCGCCTTGGAAGAAGGTGATGAGGTTTGGTCGGAAGGGTAAGCTGAGCCCTAGATACATTGGACCGTATGAGGTTGTTGAGCGTGTGGGTCCTGTTGCATATCGGTTGAGGTTACCTCAGGAGCTGGAGAAGATCCATGATGTGTTCCATGTTTCTATGCTCCGGAAGTATAGATCTGATCCTTCGCATGTGATGCCTGTGGAGGAAGTGGAATTGAATCCGGATTTGACCTATGATGAGGAACCGGTGAAGGTTCTGGATTCAGATAGCAGAGTTCTTCGTGGCAAGACCATAGAGTTGGTGAAGGTGCTGTGGAAGCATCGCGGTGTTGAGGAAGCCACGTGGGAGCGGAAGGAAGATATGCTGAAGCAGTTTCCTTATCTCTTTCCTTCAGGTAAATTTCGAGGACGAAATTTCTTAAGGGGGGGAGAGTTGTAACGCCCCGGTTTTGGGCTTGGAAGTCTTGGGCGTTGACCGGTTGGTCAAAGTGCTGTTCGAATCGTAAGAGGTTAAATTAGGAAAGCCTAGTTCGGGTTGCATTAAAAATATGGAAAAATATTCTAAAATCATCTTTTAATATAATTAAGTGAACTGTGAAATCAATTTTGGAAAATGAGTTTTGGAAGTGTGACATTTTGGCTAGTGACCAAAATGTAATTTTTGAAAGTTTGGTGGCTATTTTATAAAGGGTTGAAACTTTGAATCTTTAAGGAGCTATTTACCCAAAGAGAGTTTCTCCAGATTTTTCTAAGATATTTTGACTCATAATTCTGATTTTAAAGAAAACAAAAAGGAGAGAAATCATATTTTTAGTCATTTTCTCAACTAATTTCCCATTTTCTTTCTCTCTTTTTCTCTCAACCCAAACACTCCATTTCCAGAGTTTCAATTCTGATTTTCTCACCTAAAATCCTCCTTTCAACTCTCAATTGATTGCAAATCAACATATCTTCAAAACCTCTTCAATTTCTACAAGTTTCATCAAGGTTTTCCATTCCAAAAAGAGGAGAAACTCAAGTTTGGAGGTAAGAACGCCCTTCTCCTCTAAACTTCAAGTTCTTTAATGAAATTCCTAAGTTTTCAATCCTAATTTGATGTTTAATTAAAGGTTTTTAAGTTGATTTATGGATCTTGGCTAATTATGTAAGATTTTGATGATTTCACATGATTTTCGTTTGATCTGTTAAATCTGTGATTTGAGAGGTGTTTTTGATGTTAAATGATCTCTAAATTAAAAAGAAAAAAAAGGGTCGTTAATCAAGGTTGACTTTCGGGTTGACTTTGGTTTTCCCCGTGTGACTTTCTTAATTCGGGTCAACCGTCTAGACCGGGTTAAGGGGGTTACAAAAGGGCATTCTTCTGAATGCATAGTGATAGCTGCATAAATATCCTTGTTTTCATACCTTTTTGCTATAGCATTTGCTTGTTCTTGAGTTCATACCATAGCATTTAGACTGCATTTAGGTTGCATTTTCTTCTTCTGGGTGCATCTTTATCTTTGCTGGTTATTGGTCCATCTTGAGGGGTACTGCTCGGAAGGATGGTTTTGGTTGTGGTGGTGCGCAGGAAAGGAGTCAAGAGAGAAATCCGGTGCCGAGAATTGCTATAGCAAGATGGAAGTGGATATTGGCCAACACGTGAGATACACGTGAGCTGCAGAAGCATGTGAACATGCAGAAAAGGACGATCTGACATGTGCAACAACCTGTACCCACCTGCAGACTGTCCTCCTTGTCCCCTCGTGGGAGACCTTGTCAGTGGATATTCCTTGTGTAACCCCCGTAGCCCGACCTGGACGGTTGACCCGAACTACGAAGATTACACGGGGAAAACCAAAGTCAACCCGAAAGTCAACCTTGATTAACGACCCTTATTTTTTTCCTTTTTAATCTTGTCTAGATGCACATTAACCTTAGGTGTGATCACACAAACACCATGCTCAAAGATCACAAACATCAGAGATCAAACAGGGACCCAATTGAACAAATTACAACTTTAGGGACCAAATTGTAATTTCTGAAAACTTTAAGGACTTTACCAGATTTTAAGTTACCAACTTAAAATTAATCATGTTTCATGCTTCTCTGCCAAATTTCAGCTCAAACGGACATCCCGAACTCATACAATTGCACAAACAAGATTCAGGACCAAAATGCAAACATTCCAAAACATACAAAGATACTTTTAACCGAAATAACGGTCGCGTATCGATACCCCTGGAGTCGTATCGGTACGCGGGGAAGGCAGTAACCAAACTTCAGAGACGGTATCGATACGATGTCCCGCGTATCGGTACGGCATTCATCCGGTATCGATACCCACATAGCCGTACCGATACCTCTGGGCAGGAATGTGCATATTTGGCTCAGGCGTATCGATACGCAAGCCCGAGTATCGATACCCCTGCCTGAATTCGTCTCAAAAACAACATCATACATGCTTCAATCCTCAAATTAACAACACCAAATTATACCACATGATCAATCAACATGCAGGGACCATAAATGCATCAACAATTCAACACATAACCAACACATATGAAAAGCCCCAATTTCAATGGCATGCTTCCTACTCAAGCTAACCATTTAAGCACAAACCTTTCCAAAGCAATCTCATACAAGCCAAATCATGATTCAGCAACATCAACAACATTTTAATCATTCATGATCAACATAAACGAATACAAAAACATTAATCCGAGAGATTCTACCCCCATTGCCCTTATTAACTATAGCTATTCACCAAGACATACATCTCCATTGGAGTCCACCTTGAATCCCTTGCTCCTTGCTGCCCAAACTTCAAGAATCTGCATTGATGGACAAAAAGGAGCGTAAGCACATAATGCTTAGTGAGGAATGCTCAAAACAAAAACACCATCAATGCAGCGGGTCATTAAAACACTTTAAAACAAGCCCGATTTGCTTATCAAAGCCATGTTTGAAAACCCTTTTCAACATCAAGCTCAAAACCATGCATAAACACCATAAGCCAAGCTTAAACAAAACCATGGAAAACACTCCCATTTCATAACATACCTTTCTTAAACTTGGAAACCACATCAAGCAAGAAACCATTTAAAACCATAGTTTCAAATAATCATCACATGCATTTAACCAAGGCAACATAAAAACCATAACAACATCTTCACATGCCTTTAAAACAAGTCATACAAGACTCCGATGCAACATAGATATTTCATGCTCACATGCATCATTTACCAAATGATTACCAACACTTGTTCAACTTAACAAGTAAACATGCATTCACTAGCATCATACACTTCTCATGCAACAATGCATCCTTTCAAGCATCCCATGCTTCTCATGCAACTATGCATCAATTCAAGCATCTCATGCTTCACATGCAACCATGCATCAATTCAAGCATCTCATGCTTCACATGATCAAGAACATTATATTGGCTTCCAAAAGATCAACCACATTCACTTTCCAACACAACAACCCGATCGGATACGCGGATTCCGAGCGTTGTCCCTACGCTCCCTACACACTACCCAATCCAAGGTCCTCCCGTGGGCAACAACCTCCACTTGACCTCAACATCCTAAGGTTCCCATGTATGGACTTTTAAACACCATACAACCTTAGCTTTTCCCCAAGGTTCCCATGTATGGACTTTTAACCACCATACAACCTTGACATGCACAAGGTTCTCCCGTATGGACTTTCAACCACCATACAACCTTTGCATAACCGATTGGTAGTTGTAGAACATCATCTAACGAGATCCGGGACATCACACACAAGATCCACACATGGACTTAACCACTGCCATTGTGATCTCAACAAGCACAAGGTTCTCACATATGGACTTTTAACCACCATATAACCTTTGCTCAACCAAGGTCCTCGAATGGGCAACACCTCCATTATGACCTCAAATAACCAAGGTCTTCCCGTGGGCAACAACCTCCACTATGACCTTAAACAACCGAGGTCCTCCCGTGGGCAACAACCTCCACTGACCTCATCTCGTTAGGAATACTTGAGGGGAGCTTATCCGGTCCACACTTGACCACTCCGCCTTCAAGGCGACTTAATTCACGGTGCACCCAATCCTATAGCCGGCTAACTATATCCGATCAACGAACCAAGAACCATTCACATCACTTGCCAATATAACCATCTTACCATATTAATCCAATGTTCCACATGCATAAACATAATGCAAAACCATCACATCATTAATCCAATGATTCACATGCATAACCAATATACAAAACCATTACCTCATTAATCCAATGATTCACATGCATAACCAATATGCAAAAGGTAACATATATCATCATCAATTCACTGTTTTAAAGCATCATACAAAGCCAATGATCAACATGCAATACTATGCATCAAAACCACAATTACCATGTGCAAAACCAAGGATCCCTTACCTTGAGCATCCTTCTCAAATGGCTTTCAAAACCATCATTAAACCATGCTAGAAACATGCTTACAAAACATAATTAAACCATGCAAAAACACATGCATATCAATCATCATCCACATTTGATTTTAGAACCAAATCACACACAATTCAAGAGCATAAATCCTTTCACTTACTCTTGAGCTTAGCAAGTTGTTTAGACTTACACTAAGCTCCCAAAAACCTTCAAACCTTGTTTTAAAAGCTGAAATCCCAACTTCACTCACCGATAACCAAACAAAGCTAGCCAACAAGCCTTCCAAGCTTCCGAAACCTTCCGAAAACACCTCCAAAGCTCACGGATCAAACTCCCCTGTTTCAAGCACACAAAAACAGAACATTAATGCATCCTTATGCATTAAAACACCAGCAACAACAACACAACTCGCTGCTCATCACAAATCTAACAATTTGGCTACCAAACACAACCGAAATCACCTCCAAACACTTCCAAAACTTAACCCAGCCAAGATCCATCACTTCTAACCATTTTTATACATCAAATAACATGCAAAATGATCACAACCACGTCCTTATACCTCCAGGTATAACAGATCACCAAAAACACTCCAAAAACAACCAAAAACTCAAGCCAAACTTAGGAAATTCAACCTATCCGGGATTGCATTGATTAAACCTCAACTTCTAATCATTTTAGCATTCATTTAACATCAATTTAACACCTCAAAACCCTGCTTAAACAGATCACACGAAAATTTCACCAAAATCACCAAATCTTGCATTTTAGCCAAAAATCAAGATCTCAATTGAAAAGCCATTAATAAAACATAAATCAAGGATTGAGAACTTAGGAATTTCAGTAAAGAACTGATAGTTTAGAGGAGAAGGACGTTCTTACCTCCAAACTTGAATTTCTCCATTAGAGCCAAAAAGCTTGATGAAACAACTTGTAAATTGAGAGGTTTTGATGATGAGATGATTAGGAATCAAATGAGAGTTGAAATGAGAGATTTAGATGTCAAAATCAGAGAAAGAAATCTGGAGAATTTTGTTTGGGTTGAGAGAAAATGAGAGAAAAGAGAATTTGAGAGAAAATGGAAAGTTAGTTGGAAATTTGGTTAAAATGATTTCCCTCTCTTTCATAAACTTTAAAATCAGATTTTAGACTTAAAATATCTTAGAAAAATCTGGAGAAATCCTTTTTGGAATAATAGCTCCTTAAAGATTCAAAGTTTCAATCCTTTATAAAACTGTCCCGCAACTTTCAAAAATTACATTTTGGTCACTAGCCAAAATGTCAACCTTCCGAACCTCATTTTCCAAAATTGATTTCACAGTTCACTTATATATATTAAAAGATGATTTTAGAACATTTTTCCATATTTTTAATGCAACCCGAACTAGGCTTTCCTAAATTCACTCTTATATATTCGATCAGCACTTTGACCGAACCGGTCAACGCCCAAAACTTCTGAGCCCAAAACCGGGGCGTTACAACTCTCCCCCCTTTAGGAAATTTCATCCTCGAAATTTCAACCGGCGAAAAGAGAAACAGAACCTTCTCAAAGCAAAACACAAGACAACGCAAAAGCCTCAACTAACACCACTGACCACTTCCCACACAAAACCTCCACCATACACTGTTCACAAATCCAAACTCTCAAAGGTAACCATGACTCAACCTTCCACATAACCGAACTGTACACAATCCCAACATCAACCTGAAGAACTTCAGCTCTTACAGCAGACAACACTGTAACACACAACTCCCAAAACTTGCCTACACAAAGACAACCACCAAACCAACTCAGCCACTAGGCAACCTCTCTGCTTCTAAAACTCTTGCGAACTCCCAAACCTCTTCCAAAGATTTACCCAACAAGCAACAATCCTTAAACATCAACTTGTTTACTCAAGCTTTTCAACGAAGCTGACCATCCTTCATATCTGCCATAAACATTACCATGACAGCTTACCAGAACTATTCACCCAAATACCAAAAATTTACATCACAACCCCAACTTGAAACCGTCAGCCGTTCCACACACCACCAACTGACTTCAAACAGAACTTTCTTAACCACAACTAGCCAACCACTTCTCACAAGAACCCAAACAACCAACGAAAACCTTCGATCTTTCACAGCCCTTTCACTACAAACTTCAACCAATCACTTGCATTACCAGAACATTACTTAACCAGAACACACATAACAGCTTCTGCACTCCTCAAAAATTGCTAAGAACCAACACAACCCTTTCACAACAACCTAAAAACTATACTACCTCAGCACTTGGGAACTCAACCACTAAGCTGCAACACCACTTAGCACCAAGGAACTACCACTTCCTTTTAGCTAAACAAACCACCTATCCGATACTAACCTCAACCGATACCTTTCACCACCAAACCACCACACTCTCTGAGCATCAAACACTATCCTTCTACCGACAGGCTATTCCACTCTCACTATCACTAGCAACTAGTACAACAACTCCAGCACTTCTAACTCTCACTCAGCACCAAACAACCTCTAAAAACCCATCATCCCAACTAATCCAACCACAACACTAACAGATTCGATTAATTATTAGCGAGCGTGAATATCGTATGCATGATCACCTACATGCCCTACCAATGCCTGATGTACATGTATGCAAAACCTCTAATGTCATGCCACATGTATGCATGGACCAACATATATAATATAGCATATAACAATGATTTTAACTGTGCATGAATGCCAGTTCACACCCTCCAATAACATCCTCAAAATCTGTCTAAGAACAACCTCCTAACTCACCTTTAACTTATCTAACTCCATCATACCAACAACCATTACCCACAAGATATTCACTAAAGCCTTCTCCACACCAAGATATTACCAAACCACAACTACCATTACCCCAAACATGCTAGCAGCAAGACTAAACTACCACACAAGGAAAACCAACAGAAACCAAACCAAGGTAACTAAAGCAAGATCACTTAACAAGGTTACCTGAAAACACAACACCACCCTGAAGCTTCATCAGACGAGCCCTCTTCCTTGCGGAACCAACATCCTTCTGTCGCACCACTGCAGCACCAACTAACACACCAGGGTCACCACCAACTCCTTGTGGTAAAGAACCTTGGCTGTTCCGAACTAACATCGAACAATCACGCCTCATGTGTCCAGCAGACCCACATTTCCAGCAAACTTCATTTCCCAAACTCTTCACAACCTTCTGCTTTTTCTGCCACCTCTGAACCTTGCCCCGGCCGTACCCACGACCTTTCTGAGATCCTTTGGCTAACACCAAAGCTGACTTCACTCCATGAGGACAATCACGCTTAACATGCATCTTAGAACCACAATTCCAGCAAACACCTGCGCCCCAACAATTTCCAACATGTTGCCTTTCACAACGGTCACACAGATGACTGAGCTTCTACTCCTTGCTCAAGCAACACTTGCTCACCAACAGCACTACCCGCACCTTGCTTAACCCTTGGAAATTCCCTTCCAAGATACCTTTCATAAAAGGCCGATACAAAGAAATCCCAGTCAATATCATGAATATGTGACGCCACCGCCACAGATGTCCACCACGCACACACATCCTCCAGCATCAGAGAAACAACACTCCCCAGCTTACAGGCATAATCACAGCCTTCCTGATCCAAAATCAGAACCACATTGGCCAACCAGGCCTCAAACATCTCCGGGGAAGAACCATGATACTCCTCAGCACCCAAATCAAGCAAACACTGCTTCGGCAAACCCTCACATCTAGCCAGTACATCCACTGACTCTACCTCAACCGCAGCCTGAGATGTTCCCAACACCTCCTGAACAACAGATAAGGAACTTTCCGTCACAGAACCAGCTTCTTTCCCTTGCCTTACCATCTCAACTCCAAGCACAGAAGACTGAGACATAACACCTTTACAAAAGGGTGAATTCTTTGCCTTAACAACCTGCCCCAAGGCAGCAACCATCTCCCTCAACCGCCATTCCTCCATCGACTTTGCCATACCACTAACAACCACAAACATACAATCACAACAAGCAAACAAACCAGTTAGACCAGCATTAAGCAAGGATTCAAACTCCAACTCCAAAAACACAATAGCTATATTAATAAGGCAATGGGTATCCCGAATCCTCCCCTTTACATGACATAACAGTCAACACAACATGGATAACACAACACCAAGCATATCAACAACACACCTTGATCATGCTTACATCAAACAACATCCAATTGCATCAGCATAATAGCAACATAACATGCTCAAAACACATTCACCATGCTTAACATCAGTTCATAGCATCAGCACATAACCACATAAACTCAACCAAGATTCATAACCACAAAACATGTTTGCATACATCAGCAACATGCTCAGAAACATCAACAGCATGCTCAAAAACACATGCTTCAGCCAACTTCCAACCACACAACAAGGTAAACATCAAACACATACATCACAACAACTTACCGATTTCCCCTACCTTCGCAACTCAGCTCTGATACCACCAAATGTAACCCCCGTAGCCCGGCCTGGACGGTTGACCCGAACTACGAAGATTACACGGGGAAAACCAAAGTCAACCCGAAAGTCAACCTTGATTAACGACCCTTATTTTTTTCCTTTTTAATCTTGTCTAGATGCAAATTAACCTTAGGTGTGATCACACAAACACCATGCTCAAAGATCACAAACATCAGAGATCAAACAGGGACCCAATTGAACAAATTACAACTTTAGGGACCAAATTGTAATTTCTGAAAACTTTAAGGACTTTACCAGATTTTAAGTTACCAACTTAAAATTAATCATGTTTCATGCTTCTCTGCCAAATTTCAGCTCAAACGGACATCCCGAACTCATACAATTGCACAAACAAGATTCAGGACCAAAATGCAAACATTCCAAAACATACAAAGATACTTTTAACCGAAATAACGGTCGCGTATCGATACCCCTGGAGTCGTATCGGTACGCGGGGAAGGCAGTAACCAAACTTCAGAGACGGTATCGATACGATGTCCCGCGTATCGGTACGGCATTCATCCGGTATCGATACCCACATAGCCGTACCGATACCTCTGGGCAGGAATGTGCATATTTGGCTCAGGCGTATCGATACGCAAGCCCGAGTATCGATACCCCTGCCTGAATTCGTCTCAAAAACAACATCATACATGCTTCAATCTTCAAATTAACAACACCAAATCATACCACATGATCAATCAACATGCAGGGACCATAAATGCATCAACAATTCAACACATAACCAACACATATGAAAAGCCCCAATTTCAATGGCATACTTCCTACTCAAGCTAACCATTTAAGCACAAACCTTTCCAAAGCAATCTCATACAACCCAAATCATGATTCAGCAACATCAACAACATTTTAATCATTCGTGATCAACATAAACGAATACAAAAACATTAATCCGAGAGATTCTACCCCCATTGCCCTTATTAACTATAGCTATTCACCGAGACATACATCTCCATTGGAGTCCACCTTGAATCCCTTGCTCCTTGCTGCCCAAACTTCAAGAATCTGCATTGATGGACAAAAAGGAGCGTAAGCACATAATGCTTAGTGAGGAATGCTCAAAACCAAAACACCATCAATGCAGCGGGTCATTAAAACACTTTAAAACAAGCCCGATTTGCTTATCAAAGCCATGTTTGAAAACCCTTTTCAACATCAAGCTCAAAACCATGCATAAACACCATAAGCCAAGCTTAAACAAAACCATGGAAAACACTCCCATTTCATAACATACCTTTCTTAAACTTGGAAACCACATCAAGCAAGAAACCATTTAAAACCATAGTTTCAAATAATCATCACATGCATTTAACCAAGGCAACATAAAAACCATAACAACATCTTCACATGCCTTTAAAACAAGTCATACAAGACTCCGATGCAACATAGATATTTCATGCTCACATGCATCATTTACCAAATGATTACCAACACTTGTTCAACTTAACAAGTAAACATGCATTCACTAGCATCATACACTTCTCATGCAACAATGCATCCTTTCAAGCATCCCATGCTTCTCATGCAACTATGCATCAATTCAAGCATCTCATGCTTCACATGCAACCATGCATCAATTCAAGCATCTCATGCTTCACATGATCAAGAACATTATATTGGCTTCCAAAAGATCAACCACATTCACTTTCCAACACAACAACCCGATCGGATACGCGGATTCCGAGCGTTGTCCCTACGCTCCCTACACACTACCCAATCCAAGGTCCTCCCGTGGGCAACAACCTCCACTTGACCTCAACATCCTAAGGTTCCCATGTATGGACTTTTAAACACCATACAACCTTAGCTTTTCCCCAAGGTTCCCATGTATGGACTTTTAACCACCATACAACCTTGACATGCACAAGGTTCTCCCGTATGGACTTTCAACCACCATACAACCTTTGCATAACCGATTGGTAGTTGTAGAACATCATCTAACGAGATCCGGGACATCACACACAAGATCCACACATGGACTTAACCACTGCCATTGTGATCTCAACAAGCACAAGGTTCTCACATATGGACTTTTAACCACCATATAACCTTTGCTCAACCAAGGTCCTCGAATGGGCAACACCTCCATTATGACCTCAAATAACCAAGGTCTTCCCGTGGGCAACAACCTCCACTATGACCTTAAACAACCGAGGTCCTCCCGTGGGCAACAACCTCCACTGACCTCATCTCGTTAGGAATACTTGAGGGGAGCTTATCCGGTCCACACTTGACCACTCCGCCTTCAAGGCGACTTAATTCACGGTGCACCCAATCCTATAGCCGGCTAACTATATCCGATCAACGAACCAAGAACCATTCACATCACTTGCCAATATAACCATCTTACCATATTAATCCAATGTTCCACATGCATAAACATAATGCAAAACCATCACATCATTAATCCAATGATTCACATGCATAACCAATATGCAAAACCATTACCTCATTAATCCAATGATTCACATGCATAACCAATATGCAAAAGGTAACATATATCATCATCAATTCACTGTTTTAAAGCATCATACAAAGCCAATGATCAACATGCAATACTATGCATCAAAACCACAATTACCATGTGCAAAACCAAGGATCCCTTACCTTGAGCATCCTTCTCAAATGGCTTTCAAAACCAGCATTAAACCATGCTAGAAACATGCTTACAAAACATAATTAAACCATGCAAAAACACATGCATATCAATCATCATCCACATTTGATTTTAGAACCAAATCACACACAATTCAAGAGCATAAATCCTTTCACTTACTCTTGAGCTTAGCAAGTTGTTTAGACTTACACTAAGCTCCCAAAAACCTTCAAACCTTGTTTTAAAAGCTGAAATCCCAACTTCACTCACCGATAACCAAACAAAGCTAGCCAACAAGCCTTCCAAGCTTCCGAAACCTTCCGAAAACACCTCCAAAGCTCACGGATCAAACTCCCCTGTTTCAAGCACACAAAAACAGAACATTAATGCATCCTTATGCATTAAAACACCAGCAACAACAACACAACTCGCTGCTCATCACAAATCTAACAATTTGGCTACCAAACACAACCGAAATCACCTCCAAACACTTCCAAAACTTAACCCAGCCAAGATCCATCACTTCTAACCATTTTTATACATCAAATAACATACAAAATGATCACAACCACGTCCTTATACCTCCAGGTATAACAGATCACCAAAAACACTCCAAAAACAACCAAAAACTCAAGCCAAACTTAGGAAATTCAACCTATCCGGGATTGCATTGATTAAACCTCAACTTCTAATCATTTTAGCATTCATTTAACATCAATTTAACACCTCAAAACCCTGCTTAAACAGATCACACGAAAATTTCACCAAAATCACCAAATCTTGCATTTTAGCCAAAAATCAAGATCTTAATTGAAAAGCCATTAATAAAACATAAATCAAGGATTGAGAACTTAGGAATTTCAGTAAAGAACTGATAGTTTAGAGGAGAAGGACGTTCTTACCTCCAAACTTGAATTTCTCCATTAGAGCCAAAAAGCTTGATGAAACAACTTGTAAATTGAGAGGTTTTGATGATGAGATGATTAGGAATCAAATGAGAGTTGAAATGAGAGATTTAGATGTCAAAATCAGAGAAAGAAATCTGGAGAATTTTGTTTGGGTTGAGAGAAAATGAGAGAAAAGAGAATTTGAGAGAAAATGGAAAGTTAGTTGGAAATTTGGTTAAAATGATTTCCCTCTCTTTCATAAACTTTAAAATCAGATTTTAGACTTAAAATATCTTAGAAAAATCTGGAGAAATCCTTTTTGGAATAATAGCTCCTTAAAGATTCAAAGTTTCAATCCTTTATAAAACTGTCCCGCAACTTTCAAAAATTACATTTTGGTCACTAGCCAAAATGTCAACCTTCCAAACCTCATTTTCCAAAATTGATTTCACAGTTCACTTATATATATTAAAAGATGATTTTAGAACATTTTTCCATATTTTTAATGCAACCCGAACTAGGCTTTCCTAAATTCACTCTTATATATTCGATCAGCACTTTGACCGAACCGGTCAACGCCCAAAACTTCTGAGCCCAAAACCGGGGCGTTACACCTTGGGATTATCAAGACATCTTTAGGGCACCAAACCCTAGAAGCCTCCACTATATAAAGAGGAGAGAAGCTAGGAGAAAAGTGTGAAGTGTTGTGTAGATTGTTGCAAAGACAGAGGCGAAAGAGAGAGAAAAGGAGAGGGAAGTTTTAACCTTCATCTTCTCCAGCTTGGTGTCCTCTATCGTTGACGCTCCAAGGAGTGGCTTTATCGGCCTCGAGAGAGGCGGTGAGCCTAAGACAGTCGGGCAGTCCATGGCGAAGAGGGCGTTCACCTTTCTTTCTGTCGCTATAGCAATTTCTTTTCATATCTTTATATTTGGTGATGTTATCGCAATGATACGTTGGATGATATTTCCCAGCCACAAACTGTTTTAGGTGGCTTGGGTTTGATGGATGATTTTATTTTGAGTACTTTTTAATGCATGCTATGGCTTTTTCAGTGTTTATCATGATTCTATGCTTTCCTTATGCATTTCTCATTTCCTTAAAGTTGTAAGAGCTTAGGGTTGTAAGTGCCCTACCTTAAGCACCTTCGAGAGTTGGCCGTTCTTTAAGTGTATGTTAGGGTTAGTAATCGAGAGAGCTAGCCTTTGAACCCTCATAAGAAATGGAGTGACTATTGAGAGGCAAACTCTAACCTACCTTAGAAATAAGTGATAGGTTTCAAGGGCTAAAAAGGATAGTTCATGAAGGGTAGGGGAGTGTAAAGAGTTTACACCAAGAGGTATTGCTGTAGCATTTCTGACTTCCAGTTTCTTGGCTAGAGATAGTTTAGGAGCACTCTTAGTAAATCCCACCTAGCATAGAAGATAGCTGAAGAGCCTTAGTATCGTTAAGAAGCTTGAGTTATGTTGTCCATCATTCCTAGCTAGTCATTCCGTAGTGAGTTTCGCATACGAAAGGGGACCTGTTTATCATATTGTTATCTCATCTTTCTCTGCACTTTTTTGCTTCAGCATTATTTTACACCATCTCTTTTACTTTAGCATTGTCATCTGCAAAAAGTTCAATCTTTATTGTTACAACAACAATGAATACCTCCAATCCCTGTGGAGACGATACTCACTCATCACTTTATTACTCGTTCGAAGTGTATACTTGCACAACTAGTGTATCATTTATAGTACTGCACGAACGCGAACAAGTTTTAGCGCCGTTGACGGGGATTGGCAATGGGTTGCCCACATTTTTTATTTTCATTTTGCTTTCTATTCCCACATTGTAAATATTCACTAGTTTTGTTTTTGGTTGTTTTATTTTTCTTTTCAGGTATTTTTCTAGTTTATGACCAGAAGAAGAAGAACAAGAGGACCTATTCCGCCCATTGTTCTAGAAGCTGATTGATTATTTCGTTTGAGAAGACACGAGCAAGTAGAAGCTAGAGTCATGGAACTGGCACCTGTTAACACAGATTCTATGGCAAATGGTCAGGGAGAAGCAGCTCGACCATGAGCCATTACGGATCATTTGGCTCCTATCTTGGATGATCTCTATCCCAGAATAGTACCTCCAGAAATTCAGGCAGCCCAGTTCAAGCTTAAACCTATTATGTTCAACATGTTGAACACTATGGGTCAGTTTAGAGGTATGCCTCACGAAGATGCAAGACAACATATCCGTGCTTTCTTGGAAGTTTGTGACTCGTTCAGACAGCAAGGAGTGCATGAGGATGTGCTAAAGCTTAAATTGTTTCCATATTCTTTACGTGATCGTGCTAGAGCATGGCTAAGTGGAGTGCCAGCTGGATCAATAGAGACTTGGACATATCTATTCAAAAGTCTTCTTCTACGGTATAATCCACCAAATAGAAACACTCAGTTGAGAAATGATATAGCTTCTTTTCGTTAAGTTGATGACGAATCCATGTATGGGTGTTGGGATCGATTCAAGGGATTATTGAGGAAGTGCACAAATCATGGTTTTCATGACTGGACCAAAGTGGTTATGTTCTATAATGGGGTAACTGCTCCCACAAGGATGATGGTAGATGCTACAGCAAATGGGACCTTGTTAGACAAATAACCGGAGGAGGCGTTTGACATTCTTGATAGGGTAGCCAACAATGATTACCAGTTTCCGACCACAAGGCTTGGAACGGGGAGGAGAACCCAAGTAGCTCGAGACAGTGAAGCTGATGACTTGGTAGCCACCCAGTTAGTTGCTTTCACAAATATGCTAAAGAACCTCCAACGTCCCAACGAAGTCAAGGAAGTGAAGTCCACAACCTCATGTCTCAGATGCGATGACAATCACCATTTGAGTGAATGCCCTGATAATCAAGAGTCAGCCAACTATGTGGGGAATTATAACTGCAAAGCAATCCATACTCCAATACCTACAACCCAGGATGGCGTCAGCATCCAAATTTCAGTTGGGGTAATCAAGGGCACAGTAATTCTGCACAGCGAGTGCTATAGCAAAATTTGAACGAAGCACCATCTTCTATCCAGATGATGTCATGTTAAGGTCACAAGGGAGCAACATCTTCATCGAACAGTTTGCTGGAGACGACATTCAAAAAATTTATCGCTATGACAAACGATTTCATGGGAACCACGAAAGTTTTGCTACAGGATCATGCAGCAAACATTAAAAATCAAGGAGCCTTATTGCAAAGCCATAGTTCCTCTCTCCGAGCCTTAGAAACACAAGTTGGTTAGATAGCTCAAACCTTGCATGCGCGACCCCGAGGAAGTCTGCCTAGTGACACTGAAGCCACTAAGCACCATAGCAAGGAGCAATGCAGCGCACTCACATTAAGGAGTGGCAAGGAAATTAGCAAAGAAGACGAGTTTCGGGGAAAAGAGAAGGAGGACTCTCAGCCCAACTTGCCTCAGGAAGAAGATAACTTACAAGATCCTCCAGTTGAAGAGAAGGGTAAGGAAGTCATAGCAAAAGAAACACCGGAGAAGGAGCCTACTTTTGCTACAGCAAAAGATGCAACTCCACCAGTCCAGAAAAATGAAGATAGACCCCACCTCCTTTTCCTCAATGACTCAAGAAGCAGAAAGAAGACCTTCAGTTCCAGAAATTTGTAGATATCCTGGACAAATTACATATCATTGTCCTAGTTCTGGAGGCCATTGATCAGATGCCAACATATGCCAAGTTCCTCAAGGATATAGTCACGAAAAAGAGGAAGGTCGAGAAGAAAGAGACTGTCGCTATAGCAGAAGAATGCTATTCTATGTAGAGCAAGTTGCCACCTAAGAGGAAGGCCCAAGTAGTTTTGCTATCCCATGTTCTATTGGTGACAAGTTTGTTGGAAGAGCACTTTGTGATTTGGGATCAAGTGTTAACTTGATGCCTAAGTCGATTTTTCTGAAATTGGGAATTCGAGAGGCACAGCCTACCAAGGTTGTGCTATAGCTAGAAGATCATTATCATCTTTGCCCCGAAGGAAGAGTTGAAGATGTTGTGGTAAAAGTGGACAAATTTATCTTTCCAGTCGACTTCTTAATCCTCGACTGTGAAGGTGATAGTAACACACCCATTATCTTGGGTAGGCCATTTTTAGCCACTGGGCGAGCTTTGATCGATTGTGAGAAGGGTGAATTCATGATGCGAGTGGTTGATCAGACGATCACGATCAATATTCATGATACCCTCAAGTATGTAGACAACCCAGGAGTATGCCAATATGTAGATGCTACAACACAAAATATGATTGATGGGTTTTGCTGTTGCAATGAGATGCAAATGGAAGAGTTTGAAGCACTCTGCAAAGATGATGATTTAGACCAAGAAGAGCTCTCAAGGGAACTGGAGCAGTCTAGTCGACTCGAGGCTAGACCATGTACGTACTTTGAACCTCTGGATTTTTCAGAATTTGTACCTCCTAAACCTTCCCTTGAGCATGCACCTTCTTTAGAACTGAAACCTTTGCCATCACATCTTAAATATGTTTATTTAGGGAGCAATGAAACTTTGCATGTGATAATATCATCTAGTCTCACACTTAAGCAAGAAACTAGCTTAGTAAACCAAGTAGCTGACCATTTATCTAGACTAGAAAATGCTATCACACAAGGTAGTGAAACATAAATTAAGGAGAAATTTCCTGATGAGAAACTGTTAGCTGCTACAGCAATTCTGTAGTATGTTGATATTGCTAATTATCTTGTTAGTGGTATTTTGCCTCATGATTTATCTAGCTAGGGACTCAAGAAATTCAGACATAATGCAAGATTCTACTATTGGGATGAACCCTACTTGTTCATGCAATGTCCTGATTAGATTATAAGAAGATGTGTTCCAGAGGAAGAATACCATATCATTTTGTACCATTGTCATTCATCACCGTATGGAGGGCATTTTGGTGGTGCTAAGTCTGCCGCGAAAGTTCTTCAAGCAGGATTCTATTGGCCTACACTTTTTAAGGATGCAAACGAGTTCTACAAGACTTGTGACAGATGCCAAAGAATGGGGAACATCTCTAGGCGGAATGAAATGCCATTGCAAAATATTTTGGAGGTTGAAATCTTTGACGTGTGGGGAATTGACTTCATGGGTCCATTTCCTGCACCATATGGAGATCTATATATTTTGCTAGCAGTCGACTACGTGTCAAAATGGGTGGAGGTTGTTGCCACCCCAAGGAACGACTCCAAGACAATCATGAATTTTCTTCACAAGAACATCTTCACTAGGTTCGGAGCACCCCGAGCCATCATCAGTGATGAAGGAACTCACTTTGACAACAAGCTTATTTCTAAAGCATTACATCGTTATGGAGTCAGGCACAAGATTGCTACAGCATATCATCCGTAGACAAACGGACAAGCTGAAGTTTCCAACCGGGAAATCAAGCAAATCTTGGAGAAGGTGGTTAATCCTAAGAGAAAAGACTGGTCCCCCCAAGTTGGATGAAGCACTTTGGGCATATAGGACAGTCTTCAAGACACCTTTAGGCATGTCACCCTTCAAGCTTGTATTTGGCAAGGAGTGCCATTTACTTGTAGAGCTTGAGCACAAAGCTTATTGGGCAATCAAGAAACTCAACATGGATGCCCAACTTGCTGGTGAAAGGAGGTTGCTAGAGCTTAACGAGCTGGAGGAATTTAGAGCCCAAGCATATGAGAATGCTCGCATATACAAGGAGAAAACAAAGAAGTGGCATGACAAACACATTTTGCCAAAGCATTTGTCAGAAGGACAACAAGTACTTCTCTACAACTCCAGGCTAAAGCTTTTTCCTGGAAAGCTGAAATTGAGGTTGTCAGGGCCATTCATCATACACAAAGTGTACCCTTATGGCGCAGTGGATATCAAGAAGTTGGACGGCGATGAAGTCTTCAAATTCAATGGCCAACGCCTGAAGGTGTATAGTGGAGCCCCTATCCTCAGAGATAAGTCATACCTGGATCTTCACGATCCTTGAAAGTTTGCATCTCTAAACTTTACCTTTTATGCTATAGCATGTTCATAAATAATGTTTTTATTTTTAGTCTAGTTTTATGATATCTTTGTTTTTAATTTTCATATCTTTTCACGTGACCCTTGTACAAGGCTTTGTCTTTCCTAGTACAATGTCAGGTACATAGCAGGAGAGCGTGCTACAGGGTTGGTAGCAAAAGAGAGAAGGACATGGATTTTGTTTTTATCCACTTTTGGAGGGACGAAAGAAAAGGGGAAAAGAAAAGGATAAGGAGAAGTTTTATCTGAAAAGTGGGGAGGATGAATTAAAAAAGAAAGAAAAAACAAAAAGCAAGAGAGAGAATATTCATCTATTTAATGAGGAGAAACCCTAGCCACATAAACCCATATTCTCTCTCCAGCCGTCAGCTATCACATTAACTCCAAAAAAATTTCTCTCTCCCTTAAAGCCGACACACGTCCCTATCACCTCCCCTCTTCCATTAATTGTTCAGTTTTTTCCACCTTTTTCATCTCCCCATATTTCCTTCATCATCATCATCAACCGCCCCCTCACCTCTTTCACCTTCTTCAACACTCAAAAATTTTTCTTCTTCACTCCACCTTTTCGTTTCTTTTCTCCCAAACACACAAAATACCCTTCACCATTTTTCTTTCCCTTCACATATTCACTCCTCCCCATTTTTCAACAAAAACTCCATGGCTCCTTGTAAGAACGCCCCTTAGACTTCCAATCGTCCCAATCAACAACCAGTCTTAGAAATTTCTAAATTTCTTGACGAGGCAGAAAAGGAGAGATGGACAAAGCTCAAGGATAGGAATGTTCTTCCAGATCTATGGTTCAAATACCCTCAAGACGAAGAAGATCAGTTCGACCAGTCTATAATGGACGTCATTGGCACACATGGATGGAAAACCTTCGCTGCTCACCCTGAGGAGATTTGTACATCATTTGTAAAGGAGTTTTATGCACACTTCACAAGTCCAACACAGTCCACAGTTCATGTGCGAGGAGAGCAGAAAAAGTTCACTACCGCAACAATCAACAAGTTCTATGGGCACTATAGACCGCCACACTTCTTTTGTGATGACAATGGACGCGTAGACGCAGCGCGAGGTGCTAGAGGACATCTGTTTTCAAGGAACGGTGCTGGATAATAACATGTCAGTCAAGAAAGAACGCCTCAAACGTGAGGAAAAGGTATGTAACCACTTTGTGAGACATAAGCTTATGCCTACACTACACATTGCCATCGTCCACATCCCTAGACTTTTCCTCATTCACTCGATAATACATGGTATACAATTGACATAGGAAAGATAATAGTGGATGAGGTATATGCTTATTTGAAATGACCTCGTAGTCCCCTTGTTTTCCCTAACCTGATTACTGCCTTGTGTAAAAGAAAAGACGTCTTCATAGATGATCTTGTAGATACAACTCTTTCAGGAATGACATCTTTGACTCCAACCCTCGTTACGGAACTCCGAGGATTTAATGAAGACATGCCTCAACAAACAGTGGAGGGAGGAGCTAAAAGTTTTGCTGCAGCACGAGTAGCATCATCGGTGGCAACAACAAAAGAACTGAGCACTGAGCTCAGCCTGATGAAGGCACACCAGCGGGCGTACTTCAAGTATGCCCATCACCGAGATAGTGCCATAGCATCTTGCTTAAGTAAACTCCTACCAGACCAAAATGTGTCTTTTCCACTATTCCCTATGGAGTTACTGCAAGCCCCCACCACTGCTACAGCAAGCACAATGTCCCCCAGTGACCCAAGCTCCGTCCAACCTGCTGCCAAGAAGAAGACTCCGAGAAAGAAGATGTTTGAAACTCCTACTGCCCAACCAGAAAAAGAAACTCCTTCTGTTCCACCCACTATAGAAGAAACCGACCTAGCAGCCTCTCCGGTCAAGAAAAGGAAACGCACCAAAAAGGCAACTAATCCTAAATTGTCACGACCAGAAAACCCACTTTCTGAGCCAGAGCACGTACCAAGTGATCCTGAGGTAACCCCTCAGGAGGAATCTACTATAGAACAAACAACTGAGTTGACACCAGCACGATCTGAGGATGCTACAACATCCTGACCAAAAATATGCATCAAACATACTGTTGGACGTGTCAGGCCCTCACCTAGTGCTCAGTCAGTATCCTTAGAGAGTGTAGACAATGCAGTAGACCCACATCACTACTCCTCTGAGACATCAATGGACAATACCAGCAACACAACATAGCCTCCGCACCCAGGAGGTAATTAACTTTTTTCTCTTTTCATTATTTTCATGGCATATAGTATAGATTAGTTTATGCACTGCAGACACTGCATTTCTCAAGTTTGGGGGTGTTAGCGTTCATAGTTAATATTTTGCTTTAGCATATGCATTATAGGATAGAACAAAATTTTTACTATGGCATTCTATTTAGTCTAGAGACAGTCTATGAATATATTTATGATGTCTGACGACGAAATCTCTAAGGCCTGAACTAAGTTAGAAAAAATACAACTAGCTGAGATCTGTAGAACTGACTTTAGGATCTAGTTGTTAAAAAAATTGTTACACAGCTGCTCTCTTTCTATAAGTAAGTTTGTTAAAAAAAAATTTTCAAGAAGAACCCTAGTAAACTCTGATATGTAAACTCTAGAGAACTTAAAAGAAAAACTAGACGACACTGTGCTAAAACAAACGAATAAATGCTACGACATATCTGTAGAAGGACACTCCGTTTTGCTATAGTAGTGTTAAAATTTTTTTAGCTTTGCTATAGCATATGAGTGAATGAAAGTTGTCACGTGATGACTCTGCCTACTAGCTCGGGGGTGAGAGGTTTGCTCCCTGCTCATCTAGAGTTAAGGACGGTAGTTGTGATGAGCTGACACCCTTTGTAGCAGAAAACCTATATCTTTGGGAGTCTAAAAATTGGAAAAGAACTAGAGAACATAGTTAGGGTATAACTAGGGAGCTTCCTTGAAAATTTGTCTCACCAGCTTATGTATAGAAGGAAGGCAGCCACGCACACACGCACACAGCTTAGTCCTAAGGAATGTTCTTAAGGATCTCACGTCTGGTTGTATATATTTATTTATTTTCCTAAGTTATTTCTGAGGACTGAAATATTGCCATAGCAATCCTCTATGTTAAATCTTTGCCGTAGTAGTTCTTTTGTTCTGTTCTATTCATTGCTTGAGGACAAGCAATAGCTTAAGTTTGGGGGTGTGATAACTGCATAAATATACTTGTTTTCATACCTTTTTGCTATAGCATTTGCTTGTTCTTGAGTTTAAACCATAGCATTTAGGCTGCATTTAGGTTGCATTTTCTTCTTTCGGGTGCATCTTTATCTTTGCTGGTTATTGGTCCATCTTAAGGGGTATTGCTCGGAAAGTTGGTTTTGGTTGTGCTTGTTCGTAGGAAAGTAATCAAGAGAGAAAGCCGGTGCCAGGAATTGCTATAGCATGATGGAAGTGGATATTTGCCAACACGTGAGATACACGTGAGCTGCAGAATCAAGTGAACATGCAGAAAAGGAAGATCTGACCTGTGCAGCAGCCGGTACCCACCTGTAGACTGTCCTCCTTGTCCCCTCGTGACAGACCTTTTCGGTGGATATTCCTTGGGTCTATTAACGCATCTTTAGGGCACCAAACCTTAGAAGCCTCCACTATATAAAGGGGAGAGAAGCTTGGAGAAAAGTGTGAAGTGTTGTGCAGAGTGTTGCAAAAAGAGAGGCGAAAGAGAGAGAAAATGAGAGGGAAGTTTTCACCTTCATCTTGTCCAGCTGGGTGTCCTCCATCGTTGAAGCTCCAAGGAGTGGCCTCACCGGCCTCGAGAGAGGCGGTGAGCCTAAGACAGTCGGGCAGTCCATGGTGGAAAGGGAGTTCACTTTTCTTTCTGTCGCTATAGAAATTTCTTTTCATATCTTTATATTTGATGTTGTTATCACAATGATACGTTGGATGATATTGCCCAGCCACGAACTGTTTTAGGTGGCTTGGGTTTGATGAATGATTTTATTTTGAGTACTTTTTAATGCATACTATGGCTTTTTTTAGTGTTTATCATGGTTCTATACTTTGCTTATGCATTTCTCATTTCCTTAAAGTTGTAAGAGCTTAGGGTTGTAAGTGCTTTGAGAGATAGGCCCTACCTTAAGCGCATTCGAGAATTGGATGTTCTTTAAGTGTATGTTGGGGTTAGTAATCGAGAGAGCTAGCCTTTGAACCCTCATAAGCAATGGAGTGACTGTTGAGAGGCAAACTCTAACCTACCTTAGAGATAAGTGATAGGTTTGAAGGGCTAAAAAGGATAGTTCGTGAAGGGTAGGGGAGTGTTAAGAGTTTACGCCGAGAGGTATTGCTGTAGCATTTCTTACTCCCAGTTTCCTGGCTAGAGATAGTTTAGGAGCTCTCTTAGTAAATCCCGCCTATCATATAAGATAGCTAAAGAGCCTTAGTATCGTTAAGAAGCTTGAGTTAGGTTGTCCATCATTCCCAGCCAGTCATTCCGTAGTGAGTTTTGCATACGAAAGGGGACCTGTTTATCATATTGTTATCTCATCTTTCTCTGCACTTTTTTGCTTCAGCATTATTTTACACCATCACTTTTACTTTAGCATTGTCATATGCAAAAAGTTCAATCTTTATTGTTACAGCAACCGTGAATACCTCCAATCCCCGTGGAGACGATACTCACTCATCACTTTATTACTCGTTCGACGTGTATACTTACACAATTAGCGTATCATTTATAGTACTGCACGAATGTGAACACATAGGTACCATACAGACATGTGAATGTCGTCTTTTCTTGGTCCTCAGGTGCTATAGCAATCTGATTGTACCTTGAGTATCCGTCAATGAAACAATAGAATGCTTTGCTCGCCAATCTATCTAGCATTTGATCGATGAATGGGAGAGGGAAATGGTCCTTCTTAGTAGCTTTGTTGAGCTTCCTATAGTCCATGAAAATCCTCCATCCTGTTGCCGTCCTAGTTGGAAATAATTCATTCTCATCATTACTCACCACGGTGATTCCTCCCTTCTTAGGCACACATTGGACTAGACTAACCCATGAGCTATTTGATATGGGGTAGACTACACCAGCATCAAGCCACTTGATTATCTCCTTCATCACCACCTTCTTCATGATGGGGTTGAGCCTTCTTTGGGGTTCAATTGAATTGTTGTGACAATCATTAAGCAAAATTTTGTACATGCAAATAGTAGGGCTAATCCCCTTTAAGTCAGCCATAGTCCAACCTAAAGCTCTTTTATGTTGCGATAACATATTTATCAGACTAGACTCTTGCTTAGGTGTAAGACTAGATGAAATTATCACAAGCAAAGTTTCATTGCTACCCAAATAAGCATATTCAAGATGAGATGGCAAGGGCTTTAACTATAATGCTGGAGCATGCTCAAGTGAAGGCTTAGGAGGAATAAATTTGGAAAAATCAAGAGGTTCAAAGTGTGTACCTGGTTTGGCTTCGAGCAAGCTCGATTGCTCCACCTCTTCAGATAATTCCTCGAATTCTCATACTCGATCTCGCGGTCCTCCTTATTGACTTCATCTTGGATTTTCTCATATTCATCCATTTCTAAAAGATTGCTGCAGCAAAAGTCTGTAGTCTCCTTGTTTGTTGTAGCATCCATGTACTGACACTTTTCATATTCATCCACATATGAGAGTGTTGAAGACACTGATTGTCACCTCTTGATCACCCACCCTTATAGTAAACTCACAATTTTCACAGTTTATCAGAATTCTACTTGTTGCTAGAGATGGCCGCTCCAAAATAATGGGTGTGTTATCATCCGCCTCACAATCAAGAATAAGGAAATCAAATGGGAAGATGAACCTGTCGACCTTCACCACTACATCTTCTACTCTTCCTTCTGCGCGTACATGAGATCGGTCGGGCAATTGCAAGATAACCGTAGTTAGCCTTACATCTCCTATGCCGAGCTTCATGAAGACTGGCTTTGGTATGAGATTTACACTAGATCCAAGGTCACACAAGGCTTTTCCCACATAGTTATCACCTATTGAACACGGTATAATAAAGCTACCTGGATCTTGTTTCTTAGGAGGAAATTTGCTCCACACAGAATGGCATTCACTTGTTGTAGCAACTTTTGCATACCGCTCAACCTTTCTTTTCTTGGTGATGATCTCCTTGAGAAACTTAGCGTAAGTGGGAATCTGATCAATGGCTTCTAAGAACGAGACCTTAATATGAAGCTGGTCTAGAACACCCACTAATTTCCTAAATTGGAGATTCTCATTTTGTTTCTTCAATCTTTGAGGGATGGAAGGTGGGGGTCTAACTTCTTCCTCTATCGATGCAGGTTTCTCTTTTGCTGTAGCATTTTCCCTATCGCCGATAGTTTCATTCACTAAATCCCCGTCCTTCTCCTTTTCACTGGATGTTTTGGCTTGCACTTCTAGTTCCTCTTACACTTCTTTAGGAGCAGAATCTTCTTTCTTGTTCCTCCAAACTTATCTTCAGTGTTAAGTTGGGTACCACTACTCAATGAGAGAGCACTGCATTGCTCTTTGCCATGCTTCTTAGTGACTTCAGTATCACTAGGAAGATTTCCTTGAGGTCGCATATGGAATGGTTGAGCAATTGGACCCACTTGCGTTTCCAATGAACGCAAGGATGAACTATGACTTTGCAGCAAAGCTCCTTGATTTTTAATGGTCGTGGAGTGATCTTGAAGCAACATATTAGTAGATGCAATAATTTCCTTAGTGGATGTCATGAAACCCTTGAGTGTAGCTTTCAACGAATTGCTATTGCATGAAGATGCAAAACCCTTGTTGTTTTGCCACGGTATATTCTGCTGTGGTCCGTGTGATTCTCCCAAATTCTACTGATTTGCATTCCCATAACTGATATTCCCTTGATTTCCCCAAGAGAGGTTAGGATGCTGACGCCATCCAGCATTATAGGTGTTCGAGTAGGGATTGTTATTCTGATTGGAATTCCCTACATAGTTAGAAGATTCTTGGTTGTCTGCACTCACTCAAGTGTTGTTTCTATTGCAACGAAGGCAAGTTGTAGCCACTCTTACTTTCTTCACCTCACTAGGCTTTTGGAGATTCTTTAGCATGGTTGTGATAGTGGTTAATTGGGATGCCACTGAGGCATCCATATCCGTATCACGTGATACATTAGTTTTCCTTCCCATTCCAAGTCTTGATAAGGGAAATTGATAATCGTTGTTGGCTATTCTATCAAGGATGTCAAAGGCTTCCTCGGGTGACTTTTCTAGCAATGTCCCATTTGTTGAGGCATCTAGCATCATTCTGGTGGGAGCATTAACACCATTTTAGAACATAACCACTTGTGTCCAATCATGAAAACCGTGATTAGTGCACTTCCGCAATAATCCCTTAAATCTGTCCCAACACTCACACATTGATTCGTCATCAGACTGGCGAAAGGAGGCGATATCATTCGTCAATTGAGTGTTCCTATTTGGTGGATTATATTGCAGCAAAAAGCTCTTACACAAATTTGTCCATGTTTCCAAAGATCCGACTGGCACACCACTCAACCATTCTCGTGCTCGGTTACGCAAAGAATAAGGAAAGAGTTTGATTTTCAGCACATCCTCGTGCACCCCTTGTTGACGGAAAGAGACACAATTCTAAGAAATCATGAACGTGTTGTCTAGCATCTTCATGAGGTGAGCCTCCAAACTGACCAATTGTGTTCGACATGTTGAACATGACATGTTTAAGCTCAATGTGGGCTGCCTGAATTTCGGGAGCAACAATTCCTGGATTATGATCATCCAAGACAGGATTTAGGTGATCTCTAATAGCTCTGGATCTTGCTGGAGCATTTTGACCTTGGTCTTCAATTACTGCAGCAGGTTCCGCTTGATATTGAGCTTCATTCATGATTCTGATTGCTTCTTGTATACGTCTCCACTGGCGAAATAGATGTTCAATTTCAGGAATATAAGGTAATATAGGCTCTCGATGTCTCCTTGAGCTCATGCAATAGCACAATACCTAATAAGACAAACAAAAACAAGTTAAAAGAATATATACAAAAACAAAATAAACTAGTGCAAAGACTAATCCTAAAACAACCAATTGCCAATCCCCGACAACGGTGCCAAAAACTTGTTTACGCGTGTGATGTACTATAAATGATACGCAAATATGGTGAAAGTATACACGTCGAACAAGTAATACATTGATAAGTGAGTATCGTCTCCACATGGATTGGAGGTGTTTCAGGGTAAGTTTAAGCACACAAGTGTCACAAAATGCAAATGGAGAATGCTGTCACAAATCAGGACAAAGTGATGGATGTTGTAGCAAATCAGAACAGAGATATAAATGATGTAGCAAATAAAGATAAAAGATAGCGTGCTAAAATTAGTAGACAGACATGTCCTCTTATGCGTGCGAAACTCACTTGGGAATGACTGGCTGGGTTGCATGGTTAACCTATGTTTTAGCTCTCTACTAGGGTTTACCTCTCTAACTTACACTATGCTCGGCAGAATTTACTCAAGGTGCTCCTCAACTATCTCTAGCAAGGAAACTGAGAGTAGGAAATGCTATAGCAATACCTCTCAACTTAAACTCTATAAGTCCCCCTACCCATAAAATTCTATCCTTCTTAGCCGTTGAAACCCAACACTTATCTCTAAGGTGGATTACAATTGTGCCTCTCAACATCCAACTACATTGTCTATGCAGGTTAAAGAAAGCTCTCTCGACCACTAACCTTAACTCACACCTAAGGAAAGACCAACTCTCGAAGGCTCTTACAACCCTAAGCATTTATCAACATAGAAAAAGTATAGATACGAGCAAGAGATAAATAAACATTCATAAAAGCAACTAAAACATAGTTCATCCAAACAGCCCTAGCCACCTAAATCAGTTCATGGCTTGGAAAATATCATCTGAAGTATCTTCCTTCATACAACCCATTTTCCAGATATAAAATAAATGATAAAGCAACAGAAAGGGAAGAGGAGACTCCCAATTCGCGATGAACTTGCAGAACCACGAACCGCCCTATGCTTGCCGCCTCTCTCAAGGTTCGCAAGGTCAGACCCTTGGAGCTTCAACAATGGAGGACACCAAGTGGAGGAAGAAGAAAAAGAAAAGAGTCGCCTTTGCTTTCTCTCCCTAGGCTTTTTGTCACCTTTTCACGCTCTCCCTTTAATAAGGGTCTCGTGTCCTTTATATAGTGGAGGGTCCTAGGGTTTTGTGCCCTAATAATTCTCTGGCGTCAAGGGAATATTCCCTATGCATGTGGGGCACAATCAGACAAAAGGGGGTTCGCACATGTGGGCGATCAGCGTGTGCGTGTTACTTTGTCTTTTTCTGTGCCCATAATTGTTGTCCAATTTGCTATAGCATTTTCCTTCCTTACCCTGCTTCACATCAGCTTCAACCTGCACAACACCACACCAGCAAATACCCTTCAAGCAACATCTAGTCTCATGAAATAAGGCCAAACCACCAACAAGTAAAGAGGTTGCCTGCCATTTCCCGTCACGGCATTGTCGATTGGGGGCGGTAGGCCCTGGTTGTTTGCTGGATCACCCATGGCTTCTCTGTTTGCTTGTCTAAGTCTGCGTGCAGTATGTTCAGGCTCTGAATCGTATTCTCGCAAGGGTGATTTCTGGTTGGCTCTGGTCATAAACCAAAGGAAACCAGGGGGTTAAACGAAAAATAAAAAGTGCAAGAAAAATAAAAACGAAAAGTTGTACGCTAATCCCCGGCAACGGCGCCAAAAACTTTTTGTGTGCAAAACTGATGCACAATTAGCGTGTAAGTTTACACGGTGCCAAGTTATAGTATTTAAGATATCGTCTTCACAGGGATTGTGACAACCTTTCGGAGTTCAGTTTTTTGCACAAATGAAAGTAAAAACAGAAATAATGAGAGTTGGTTTGATTAAAGCTAAAACTAAGGCAATTAAAGTAAATTGAGAAATCAGAGTGAGAGAATGAGCCGATATAGGATGCTTCGTAGTGTGGAGATTTGATGTATTGTCTCGGCACAGTTTTGCAGAATAACTTAATATCTTTCGGTAGTCGCCATGAGTATGCCTCGGCAAATTCCCGCCTAGGCATAGACCAATGTGACTGTCTGGGTAGTTAAGCGATGATTCAATGTTCAGCAAGGCTCCCTTCTCTAACTTCCTCTTCTCCCGAAGCTTGAAGTACTATTGGCGAACACGTCTTGGATAATATCTCCTAGCGTGAATCTAAGGATGAACATCAACCGATTATGAAACATTTCTTAGCCGCTGAACTTCCAAACTTATCCCCAAGCCGAATTAGCTTTACCCTATGGTTGGATAAAACTGTGTTTACTCGGTTCATAAGTTCAACTCTCCCGATATTGAACAAATAGATTGAAGCCTTCTTCTCCCCAGATAAAGATTGCGACAATGAAGAACCAAGGGTAAGCAAACCTTGAATTTTATTGCAAAAATGAAATCCTAAACGAATACAAGCAAAACTCTCACAACTACTACACAACCAACCATTATCCCTAGGGAAGGTTTAGAACATGATGGGTTGACGACACTAGGGTTTCGACAAGAAGAAGTTTCTCTCTAATCTCAATTGTGTTTTCTTCTTCTAGTTGATTACATATATATAGGGGAGGAGCCTAGGTTTAAGTCGGTTTAGGGTAGGAATACTAGTTAGAATACAATTACAACTCATTAGAAGAACAAATCTAACACTAATTCTTCCTAGATTCCCGTTTGACTTTTTCCAACTTTACTTTGACCAGGCTTTTCTTTGTCTGCTGGGCTCCAATGCACGTGCAAGTGGTCTCCAAAAATCGGGCTTGATGAGCTCTTTCAATTGCATACCACTTTGTATTTTTCCACCCTTCCTCGAGTTGCTGCCTCGGCGGAGGTGTGGATTGGTGGCAGGGGTTGGCACAGCTCTTCATTCTAGACCTTTCCTCCTCGACCAACTCTCCAGATGGTCCAACAGCTTCCTCCATCAGTTTCCAGGCTC
Organism: Hibiscus tridactylites; assembly: GCA_958450335.1. Lineage (NCBI taxonomy): Eukaryota > Viridiplantae > Streptophyta > Magnoliopsida > Malvales > Malvaceae > Hibiscus > Hibiscus tridactylites. Next base: position 36,350,593 of record OY288284.1, on the reverse strand, counting down.
TCCTCTTCTACCCTCTTTTCTGCTTCTGCGGCATCTGCCTGGGCGGGTACCTGCGCACAGTTAGAAAACGCACATGAGTAGTATCTTTTAGAAAAAATCAATTAAGTTCATCAAACAAGGTCGAATATCTATTCTATATCGTTTTGTGTATGTTTTTCGAATAAATGCATTTAAACTAAGAACAATAATTGAGCTAAAGCAGGGCATAAATATAGGACTTTTGCACACTTAACAAGGATCAACAAAGCTTCCTTTTGGCTCCTCCTTATCTCTAAGCTTGAAACAATGTTGATGACTGAACTCTGACCATACCTCTCGGCGTAAACCAAAGACAATACACCAACCAATCACACGCTTCTCTTAGCAGCTGAAATTCTTAACCTATCTCTAGGCCGAATTAGTTAAAACCCTTGGATGAAAACCGTGCTTACCTGTTTTGTGAATTCAACTCTCTCGATATCGAATAAATGGATAATCCCACAAACTCTCTCTCGACAAGATTGCAAGAATGATTAATACCAAGACTAAGCAAACCTCAACTTAATTGCATTAAGAACAAAGACAAAGTACAATAGTCCTCACACAACTACTAAACAAATTAATCCTAACCCTAAGGAAGTTAGAACATAATGGATGAAAAAGAAAACATAATCTAATTCCTAAGCTCTTCTCTGTCTCAAACTCTCCTCCTTCACTTGATGGGGGCAATCCCTTTATATAGGGGAAGGTGTAGGCACAAATCCTTCTTGGAGAGGAAGTTAAGCTGGACTTGGATTAGACTTTATTAAAGATCTCTTTAATTTATTACAATATACACTTTTAGCCAAAAGTCAAACTTTATCATTCCTTCCATGTTTTCGTCCTCTTCTCGAATTCCAAATACCACAAAAAGTGTGGAGAAAATCTAGCATTTAAAGCTCTTTAAATTGACTACAACTTTGCCTGATTTTCCCTCCGACAGGTAAAGTAGTGCACAGTCGCAACATGGGTTTTGGCTGCCACGGCATGAGTCTGTGAATTGTTCTGCTCCGCAAGGCTTCATCATCAATCAACTTCCCTCAGTAGAAGCTATATGTTGTGGCTTGGCTCGATCATGTTCTGCTACTAGCTGGTTCTGCCTCATTCTTCCCTTGTCCTCTAGTGTCGTCACGACATTGTCCTGCCCTCGCATTGTGTAAATCTGTAAAAGCGCCAACCATGTATTAAATAGTACATTTTCATAGAATAAACAGAATATAAAGCTCAAAAGTATAGATGATGAAATCTATGCATGAAAGGCCATAATGCAGCTCAAATGAGTGTAGCTCAAAAAAGGGGTCAAAATATAGGAATTTTGGGCACTTATCAGTATGCGAGATTTTTGAAAAATCTCTCCACGAACAAGAAAAAGTTCTCTTGGAATGAAAAAGTAAATTTAGGTGAGAATGTTTCTGCACTTATTCAAAGAAAAATTCAACCTAAGTACAAGGACCAAGGTATGTTTGTTATTCCTTGTAAAAGCAATAATGTAGGGATTAAAAGAGCTATATACAATTTAGGTGCTTCAATTATTGTTATGCCCTTATCTATCTTTAAACTACTAAACGCAAGTCCTTTGAAAGAAACAAGTGTGGTCATTCAGCTAGCTGATATATTAGTGGTATATCTGAAAGGGGTCTTGGAAAATGTTTTCGTAAAGGTATATGAATTGGTCTTTTCCTCTGACTTCTACATCATCGATATGGAGGATGATCGATCAAATGGTTCTTCCAAAATTCTACCTGGAAGACCATTCATGAGTATGACACAAACGAAAATTGACGTTCGAAGTGAAATACTCACTATGGAGTTTAACTGTGAAGTGGTGAAGTTTGATGTCTACAAAGCCATGAAATATCATAATTCTATGGGAAATGTTAGATCTATTGATATAATTGAACCATTTGTTGATGAATATATTGAGTATAATATTTCTGAAGAGTTATGCAGGGATATGTATGATGAAGCTGATATGTCGGTAGAATTAGAAAATATTTCTGATGTTGAGTTAAATTTGCACTTAGAACCTTCAAAGACTAAACTTTACTTCAATTTTGTAGGCACCAGTAATCGAATTGAAATCATTATCAGGAGACTTGAAGTATGCGTTTTGGGAGATGGGACCACTTTGTCGGTTATAATTTCAAACAGGCTTTTGAAGGCGGAAGAAGAGGATTTAGTACAAGTCCTAAAAACTATAAAGAAGTGATAGGATGGATGATCTTTGACATCAAAGGACTTGGTCCTTCGACTTGCATGCACAAAATCAAAGTCGAAGAGAATGCGAAGCCAACTCGAGAATGCCAAAAAGCACCTAAACCCTCCCATGATGGAAATGGTTAAAGAGAATATCTAAAAGCTTTTCAATGCTGACATGATCTACACAATATCCAAGAGTAATTGGGAAAGCCCGATCCATGTGGTTCTTAAGAATACAAAAGTCACGGTGGTTGAAAAGTCGAACTGTGAACTAGTCCCCACTCGTGTTCAGAATGGGTGGAGAGTTTGTATCAATTACAGGAAGCTTAACGATTTAACTAGAAAATATTATTTTTCGCTTCAATTTATCAATCAAATGATAGAAAGATTAGCCAGAAAATCTCACTATTGTTGTTTTGATGGTTTTTCAGGTTTCTTCCAAATCCCTGCGGTGCCTGAAGATCAAGAAAAAACAACCTTTATGTGTCCATTCGGCACATTCTCCTATCGTTAGATGCCATTTGGCCTTTGTAACGCATCAACCACGTTTCAAAGGTGTATGATAAGCATATTCTCTGATTACATCGAGAAAGGAATAAAAGTGTTTACGGACAACTTCACAGTTTACGACAATTCTTTTGGTGAGTGTTTAATAAATTCAAAAAAATCCTGAAGCGATGCCTAAAATTTAATCTTGTGTTAAATTATGAAAAATGTAATTTTTATGGTTGATAGAGGTTTAATTGTAGGCCACATTGTTTCATCTGATGGTATTGTTGTTGATAAAGCTAAAATTGATATTATTCGCTCACTTCCATACCCCACAACTGTGAGGGAAGTTTCCCGGTTTCTTCGTCATACAGGTTTTTACCGTAGGTTTATCAAGGACTTTCCTAAGGTGGTGCAACCACCTTGTAACTTTCTACAAAAGGATATGACCTTCAACTTTGATCTGGAATGCAAAAATGCTTTCGATATCCTTAAGGAAAAGCTGGTTTCGGCATCCACTGTGTAACCGCCAAATAGGGATTACCCCTTTGAGATCATGTGCGACGCAAGCGATTGGAGCGTAGGTGTCGTACTTGAACAAAAGATAGGAAATGAGACGTGCAAATAATTGTTTTTTTTTTCTGATCATGCAACTTTGAAGTATTTGCTGAATCCGTTGGATTCTACTCCTGCAGGAGTTTAATCTGCAAATCAAAGACAAGAAAGGAAACAAGAATTTAGTCCTCGATCCACCTAAGCCGGTTACCCATTACAAAAGCTGATGTGCCATTAAGAGACGAGTTCTCTGAGGAAGGCTTATTTTCAGCAAAGGTAGTACACCCATGATACACAGACATGCTAAACTACTTAGCCACAGGAGTGTTACCTTCTGATTTATTACGTTCTAAGAATAGTCGAATTAAATGTGGGTATCGATTTAAATTTGGGACGGTCCATATTTATGGAACCATTATTATGATCAAGTAATTTGATGTTGTGTAGCAAAAAGAGAGATAAATTCTATACTTAACTTCTGTCATTCTTACTCTTGCATAGGCCATTTTGGTCCTAAGCGAACTTCGCAAGAAGTCTTGGAATGTGGATTTTTTACCTAATATTTTGCGTGATACTTATATGTTCTGTAAATCATGTGAAAAGTGTCAACATGCTGCTAATTTAACCTAAAGAAATGAAATGCCCTTTAATCATGTTCATGTTTGTGAAATTTTTTGTGTATGGGGAATAGACTATATGAGACCTTTCATTTCATCTCTTAGGAATTGTTACATAGTGCTTGCTGTAGATTATGTATCTAAATAGGTATAAGCTAAAGCTACTCATAATAATGATGTTAAAATCACTGTCCATTTTCTAAAGAATTTTGTTTTTTTCAGGTTTGGCACACCGAGAGCGATAATCAGTGATTGAGGAACATGTTTTGTCAACCAGATTGTTGAAGCACTAGTGAAAAAATATGGGGTGACGCAACGAATAGCCACTTCCTACCATCCTAAGAAAAACGGTCAGACACAGTTTTCGAATCCAAAAATAAAATCTAATCTTGATAAGATTGTGAATTCGAATCGAAAGGATTAGAGCCTTAAAGTTACCTATGCCATGTGGGTATATCGCATGGCTTATAAAGGGCCCATCGGCATGTCCCCTTACTGCATAGTCTTCAGTAAACCGTGCCATTTGTCGGTTGAATTGGAGCATAAAGCTTATTGGGCAATCAAAGAATGCAATATGGAGATAGATGTCATTGGCGATGCTCAAAAATTGCATATTAAAGAGCTAGAAGAGATACGAAGGAATGCCTATGACAATGCTCCAATCTACCAAGATAAGACAAAAGAATTTCATGACTGACAAATTTCTTTTAAATCTTTTAGGCTTTGTTTGGCTGGGTGGAAAAGTGGAAGAAAGGAAGGAGGGAAGAGAAAATGGAAAATAAAATAAATTCAATGGTTTATTGGTAGAGTGGAAAATCGGAAGGAAAAAGTAGGAAGGGAGGTGATTTTCCTTACATCTATACAAATAGTTTTCTCTCCAAAATTGAGTGGAAAATAGGAAAGAAAAGTGAAAGCTGTCATACTTTAATAATAAAATTACCAAATTATATTTAAAAAATTCTAATTTTATTTTCACCATATTTATAATTAATTTTTATAGTTTCATCTAATATTTTTATTATGATTTTATTTTTGTTCAATTTAGTTACTAAAATTTTTTATTTTATTAAAGTCAATATTATTAATATAATAATATTTTTGTTCACTTTAGTTCCTAAAATATTTAATTATTCAAAAATTTATCCAAATTTGTTTCTAATTTTATATAATATTTTTACTATATTTTTATTTTTATTCAATTTAATCCTGCAAATTTTATTTAGTTTGGAATTGAGCTATATTTATTTCTATTTTGTAATTTAATCTAATATCTTATAATTGTAAACTTTATGTTTTAGTCACTACTTTTATAGTTGCAATTAAGGACTCTTTTAACTCAGATTAACCTGAAGCTTGGTCTATATGTTAATGTTGATATTGATTTCATAAAGAAATGTTGAATTTCACTTTTTGAAAAATTGGCCCATGTATTTTATGAATTTTTTCAACATGGCCCAAAACTGCTTATTTTTGCAATTAACACTCTATTTCAAATTCGATTTCAACAAGAATTTACCATTAAGTCTAACTGAAATTAATGAGTCTAAAACAAACCTGAAACTGAATTTTTAACTTAAAATCCAACTTATGAATTATTTGCATTTTAGTCCCTAAACTTAATTTGGTTAAATTTACTTTGATTTGAACTTCTTTTTATTAGCAAAATAGTGGTATAAGATTGTAGAAATATATGTTTTAATATAATAATTGAAAATGTTTTCAACTAAATTAAAAAGAATTTAAAATATTCTCTAAGTTAAAAACAACTTGAAAATAAGTTTGAGGATGTTGAAAAAGGTTTTGGCAATGTTTAAAATCTTTTTAAGTAGTCAAACCAGTGCTTTTAATGTACCCATTTCGATACAGGCATAATCTGTATCGATACATTTTGAAACTGCCAGAATCTGTTTCGATACAAGGCCTACCTGTTTTGGTACAAACATGGGTTGTTTTGAAACACCCTTTGGTGTTTCGATACACCTACGTTGTATACACCCAAACGGCTAAAACCCCAACGGCTATTTCCCAAGGACTATTTGAATTGCAAGTTGCTTTGATACGACAATGGATGTTTCGATACGGGCGTTCTGATACGGCCCAATGTGTTTCGATACGGCACACTGCACCAGACTCCAACGACTATTTCTGAAGAAGGGTGTTTCGATACAGCTACGCGTGTATCGAAACAAATATTACTAGAACTGTATTTATCGTGGGAAATAAAGTCTTCAACGACTCCAATTCAATCCCAACGGTCCTCAACGGCTATAAACTCAGTTGGGAGTATAAAAAGGACCTCCAAGCATCAAGGAAAGGTTAATGCTTCAATTGTCAACAACATTATGATGAACAAATTGTCTTAGATCTAAAATTGTACATTCCTAGTATCGACAACACTTGTGAGCCAAAATTGTCAAATTTGCTCAAGTGTTTAGGATTGGGTGAGTGAGCTTAAGAGTGCAAACTATCTACCTAGTGAGGGATTCCAAGTTTGCTCAAATTTCTCTTATAAAGAGGGTTTACGCAAGCTTTGGATTAGAAAGCTTTGAGTGTGTAAAGGTTGCCTCTTTAGCCTAGAAAAGGGAAGAAATTCAAGAGTGAATTTGGTGAAATCCTTAGTGGGAAGCTAAGGTAGTGGATGTAGGTGCTTGTTAGAAGGTCGAACCACTATAAATCCTTGTGTCCATTGTCCAATTTTTACCTCCCACAAAATCACCCAAAAAATCCAACTTCTCCACCACTTAGCTAACTAAATCGGTTGAAGGAAATCGAGCTTATCAAGCCTAACAAATGGTACCAGAGCGAGGATTAATCGAAGGGGATTAACATCTTATTGAGGCAATCCAGGAAGCTCAATACAACAATTCAATCATCCGGTTAAATGGAGTAATCCATTTTTTGACGGGACCAACTACGCTCATTGGATGATTAGAATGAAGTTCTTCATCAAATCCAAAGACTACAAGCTTTGGGATATTGTTGAAGAGGGTCCTTATATGCCACAAAGAGTAAAGGCGGAATGGAATGTGGATGATCGCAAGAATATGGAGCGTAATTGCAAGGCTTTGCACATCCTCTTTTGTGCATTTAGCTCCAACATTTATGAGAAGATGTCTTCTTGCGAAGATGCCAATGATGTATGGGACAAGCTTGACGTCACATACAAAGGAACCAACGAAGTAAAGAAGACCAAGATCGATCATCTCAACCTCAAGTATGAGAACTTCAAGATGGAACCGGATGAAGACATCACGAAGATGTTCGATAGATTCTCCACCATCAAAAATGAGCTCAAATGCTATGGAGAAATCATTATGGAAAGATAAGCTTGTCTAAAAGCATCTCTATTCTCTTCCCGAGTCATGGGACTCAAAGAAAGCTGCCATCATCGAAGCCAAGAATCTCATGACTTTAAAACTTGATGAACTCATAGGGTCACTTCTCACTCATGAAATTTTAAAGAAAGGAAAAGAAGGAGAGAAGAAGAAGGAAGAGATAAAGAAGATGGGGAAGAAGAAAATCTTGGAGCTTGGCATCAACACAAATGTCATGGCTCTCAAGTCCTCAAAGTGCAACCATGTTGAATCAAGTGAGGAGGAAAGTGAAGAAGAAGAGATGGCATATCTCTTCGAAAAGTTTGCCTGATTCATGAAGAGCAAAATGAATGAATCCAAGCATGAATCGAGGAAGAAAGGGAAGGCGAGCTATTCAAGCCATAAGAAGAAGACATATGTGGCTACTTGGAGTGATGAAGACTCCACCGATAATGAACAAGCCAACCTTTGCCTTATGGCCATCGAAGAAGATTCAAGGGTAACTTCTAATTCATCGACCTCATGTTCATATTCTTTTGATGAATTACAAGATGCCTATGATGATTTGGTTTTAGAGTTTAAAAATCACATTTTGAAAAACAAGAAAGTTGTTTCAAATTTGAAAATTCAAAATGATTTGATTTCTAAAACCAAAATTGAACTTGAAGCAAAACTCAATGAGTTTGAGCGAAAATGTGTTGATTTACAAAATTTGATTCAAAAAGTTCAAGAGGAAAAAGATTTGATTTCCAAAGAGCTTGAAAAGAAAAATAGTTTTGGAAAATCAAACTTTTATGTTAGAAAATCTAGTGCCCCTAGATTCTTGAATGGTAAAGTTTTTATAAGTATTTTGGTCCCAAAATGATTAAGTACTTCAACTAAAAATGATTAAATTGAAAAATGGATTTCTAAGGGGACTAAATTTTGTGCCACTAACGTATATGGATCCAAAGCAATTTGGATACCAAAAATTATATAATTGTCTTATGTTTAGGTGTGATGGAGAGTGGTCAACAAGTCCAAATTTGAGGGGGAGCTCCATACACACAAGAAAGAACACTTGAAGAAGGAAGGCTTCACATCCTACCTTGAAGTTCAAGTGTTGGTAAAATTTCTAGTTGTCTTTATTTTTAATTAGATTTTTTTTTCTTTACAACTAGAATATCATAATGTTGGACTAACTATATTTGATGCTTTAAGAAAGGGGAGCCAATTTTTAAAACCAAAAGTTTTTAATTGTGTCAATTTTTTTTAACCTCCTATGTTATTTTGAGCTTAATGTCTTTTAAATTCTTTTTTATACAACAAAAAAGGGGATAAATGGTTTGAAAAATTGATTTTTCAAGAGAATAAGGGGTAGCTTTAACTTTATTCAAAATTTAAAATCACTTATTCAATTTTTTAAATACTAAGGGAGAGAAAGTCAAACAATTTTTCAAGTTGGTTTTATTATATCAAAAAGGGGGAGATTGTAAAAATATATGTTTTGATATAATAATTGAAAAATGTTTTGGACTAAATTGAAAAGAATTTAAAATATTCTCTAAGTCAAAAACAACTTGAAATTAAGTTTGAGGATGTTTAAAAAGGTTTTGGCAATGTTTGAACTGTTTTTAAGTAGCCAAACCAGTGCTTTTATTGTACTCGTTTCAATACAAGCATAATCTGTATTGATACGTATTGAAACTGCCAGAATCTGTTTCGATACAGGGCCTACCTATTTCGATACGAACATGGTTTGTTTCGAAACACCCTTTGGTGTTTCGATACGCCTACGTGGCATACACCTAAACGGCTAAAACCCCCCAACGACTATTTCCCAATGACTATTTGAATTGCAGGCTGTTTCGATACGACACCAGACATTTCGATACGGGTGTTCCGATACGGCCCAAATTGTTTTGATACGGCACACTGCATCAGACTCCAACGGCTAGTTCTGAAGAAGGGCGTTTCGATATAGCTACGCGTGTACCAAAACAGACATCACCATAATTGCATTTATTGTGGGAAATAAAGTCTCCAGCGGCTCCAATTTAATCCCAACGGTTCTCAACGGATACAAACTCAATTGGGAGTATAAAAGGGACCACCAAGCATCAAGGAAAGGTTAATGTTTCAATTGTCAACAACATTATGATGAAGAAATTGTCTTAGAGATAAAATTTTACATTCCTAGTATAGACAACACTTGTGAGCCAAAATTGTCAAATTTGCTCAAGTGTTTAGGATTGGGTGAGTGAGCTTAAGAGTGCAAACTATCTACCTAGTGACAGATTTCAAGTTTTCTCAAATTTCTCTTATAAATAGGGTTTACTGAAGCTTTGGGTTAGAAAGCTTTGAGTGTGTAAAGGTTGCCTCCTTAGCCTAGAAAAAGGGGAAGAAATTCAAGAGTGAATTTGGTGAAATCCTTAGTGGGAAGCTAAGGTAGTGGATGTGCGTGTTTATTAGAAGGCCAAGTCACTGTAAATCCTTGTGTCCATTGTCCAATTTTTACCTCCCACTAAATCACCCAAAATTCCAACTTCTCCACCATTTGGTTAACTAAATCGGTTGAAGGAAATCGAGCCTATCAAGCCTAATAAAGATGTTTATGCTTATATTAAACTTGTACTTAAGTATTGAATGTTTTTTTGTTTAAATCTTGTAAAGTTACAAAAAATGCATTTTTGTTAAATCGTTTATTTTCTAAAGGTTTTAAAGGTTTATTTTCTCGGGTGACTTTAGTTATTTGTTTCCTCTTTGTGTTCATGTTGGTTGATTACATTCATATAATCGAATATGCTTGTTTTTTAAAATGTTTTAGGCCACAAATGCGATATTTGTAGCATTCGATATTCGGTTTAGATTTGTTTGTACAAGGTATTAGGTGTTACATTAATAGTGGAACTCTCAAGATTAAATTATAAAAATGTTAGACTAAATTATAAAAATTAGAAATAAATAGAGGTCAATTTTGGATACATAAAAATTTGATGGACTAAACTAGACAATAATAAAATCATACTAAAATATTAGACTCAATTATAAAAAATAAAAATACATATAGATAGATTTTGAACTAAAGAAAAAATTTAGGGGTTAAATTGAACAAAAATAAAACTACATTAAAAATACTAGATAAATTATTAAAAATAAAAACAAATAGGGGTCGATTTTAGATGAAATAAAATTATTAGGGACTAAATTGAATAAAAATAATCATATTAAAAACATTCTACTAAATTATAAAAATTAAATAAATTATAACATTCTACTCAATTTTAGTTTTCCATTCTCTCAACCAAGCACATCGAATGGAAAAAAATACAATTTTATTCATTCCATTTTTCCATCACTTCAATTTTCTATTTTTTTCAATTTTCTTTCCTCTCTACCAAAAAAGGCTTTAATGTTGCTCAAGTTTTCCCACATGACGCAGTTAAAATTCAAGATGAATCAGGTACTTCTTTCAAGGTGAATGGTCAGCGGTTGAAGCCTTTTTATGAGAACCACCAAGGTTGTGTGGTGGAGGAAATAATTCTCAAAGAACCTATTGTTTAAATCAGGTTGTCAAGATAATGACATTAAACAAAGCGCTAAATGGGAGAAATCGTCTGAATCTCAACTATGGGTCCCTGGCAACAACGCCAATTTGACAAGTGCCGAAATTGTCAAATAAATAATTATAATCTCTAGTAATTAATAATGGAAAGTAGTATAAAGAAGTAGAGTCGATCCACAAGGACTAAGGAAATCGACAACTGCGTTTCTTGGTTTCAGTAATCTGGAAAAAAAAATAAAGAAAGGATTTTAGAGATAACAAAAGATAAAATAGTTGATAAATAAAATTAATGAATGGAAAATAAGATGGAAATTTATAAAGAATTCAATAATAATGAGATAGCCCTAAGCTTTGCTAGCCTCAATTTTGATTGATCATCGAAATAGATTTTTCCTCCTTGATAGTACGTCGGTTATAGTCTACAAGGCCCAACCCCTACAACTAACTCTTCTCTCCAGTTAGTCTAGATTTCCAAATCTATCTCCAAAATATGATCATTTTTGGTCTAACCAAATCTATCATCGTTAGCACCATGTCACTTTGAGTATTTGAAGAGCCCAACTCAAGTTATAGCTTCTCACTAAAAATCAAACCTAAACTTGATTCCCCTTAGCAGACCGCCGCTAAGTTTGTTCACATGAAGTTAGATTACGACAAACTGATCTGACTCCAAAACCGCAAGCCAAAACACCTTTCAAATCAACGTCTTATTGAGTTGAAGATGTAGTAACTTTTAAATGAATGGTCGATTGCCACTCTTTTTTGTTTCCAAGGAATCGAAGAATACTTTATTAGAGTTGTTAAGTGCAAACTCAATTCTCACGATTTAAAATTGAGCCATTGTAAAGCTTTAGTTTAAGTGAAGTTTAGCTAAGCATGAATTGGATCATGGAAATAACCAAGGAAATTACAAATTTCAGTTTAGCCATTGTAAAGCTTTAGTTTAAGTGAAGTTTAGATAAATAAGAAAAGTAAGAGAATGAAAAAGCAATAAAAATTCTTATAGAAATAACCAAGGAAATTACAAATTTCAGTTTGAGTTCTAATGTTGAACCATGGTATTTATAGTTGAGAATCCTAACACGGTAAAATAACTAAAAACCTTAATAAAAGATAAAGATAAAGCTAAAATACTCGAACTAAAAATATAAAATTAAATCTAAACATTTATCAAAAAGACAAAGATAATAAATTTGAATCATGTGACTTCGGTTGAATTCTGCTTTATCTTCTAGAAAACATCATATTTATCTACCATGCACTTATCGTTAAGATAATTCCGAATTTGACTTTGAGAGAATGTTGTTTAAAACCTATGTTTGATTTTGATATAACAAAGTGTTTTAAGGATTAAATTGAAAAAATGAAATAGATTTTTAAGTCCCTCAAAAGGTTTCAAATCAACAAGGTTTTAGTTTAGTTTGAAAAACTCAAACTCTAAAATATTTTCTAATTGTTCCAAGGCCAAACTATTGAAAATCGCATATGTGTATCGATACGCTCCTAGCCGTATCGATATCTTTTTTACAAACTTGGCCACTGGAGAAATCCGTTTCGATACGCCCCTTACCGTATCAAAACAGATTGCATCTATATCGATATGCTCTCTCTATAAAAACTGAAGGAGTTTGAATGGCGTACCGATATGGTATCACCCATATTGATACAGATTTAATGGAATTTTAAATTCAGAAGCCTTAAATGTTTTTGACCGTTGGTGTCAGTTGTTAGGTAATAGAATTTTAAAGAGTTGGTTGTCCCGTAATGATACACTTTTACCCGTATCGATACAGATTCTTCCAGTGAGCTTTGAGGGAATAATTGCATCGATACGCTTCTATCCGTATCGAAACAGATCCATATCTCGTGCTGATACGCTTACACGCGTATCGATACGCCCCTCTTCTAATTGTGCAACAATCTTTCTGTTTTGAGATAGGTATCGATACACCTTCCCGTGTACTGATACGGTAGGCTGCAGAAGTGCATTTATGGTGGAAATAGAGGGTCCCGGCAGCTATAATCAATACCCTAACCACCCAAACGGCTAGAATTAATGGAGAAGGTATAAAATCAAGCCAATTAAACACTAGCAACAACTATTGCATCCAAGAGAAACATTCATACAAAAATCCAAGCTCAAAGTGCCTAATTTCTCATTCTTGTAAAATCTCAAATCGTGTTGTGTGTAATTCCAATCTTGTATTCCAATTTGGGTTGAGTACTTGTAACAAAAGGGGCAAATTTGTATTAAGAAACATTCTACTTGACTTAAAATTCTTCTTTGTATCCTAGTGAGGGTTTGGTCAAATTTTGGGTAAAAAATTTGACAGGTATTGTAAAGGTTACCTCCTAAGCCTAGAAAAGGGGAAAAGCAAATAGTGGATTCTTGAAAAATCCTTAGTGGTAGCTAAGGTAGTGGATGTAGAGTTCATTTGGAACTTGAATCACTCTAAATTGACTTGTTCTTCAATTTTAGTTATTCAACTTTCTCTAACAAATTTTAAAAACCCAATTCACCCTCCTTCTTTGCTTTGATCAATCCATTGATCCACTCAACAATTGGTATCAGAGCCTACCTCTTTGAAGGATTAACAACCGGAAGAGGAGATTCTATGAAGAGTGTGATCATCTACAACACAAGCCATGACTTCTACCTCCGTTTCTAGCATGCACGAGTCTCAATCTATCACTAAACTGCCTTTCTTCAACGGTGACAACTATCCATTTTGAAAGAACCAAATGCATCTCTTCATCAAGTCTAGTGATTATCTTGTTTGGGATGCTGTAGAAAATGGTCCCATTATCACAATGAAAAGAGACGGTGAAGGAAGACTAGTTCCAAAAAGGAAAAAGGAAATGAGTGAAGATGATAGAAAGAAGCCTCAAATCAACGACAAGGCTCTTCACATGCTATTTTGCGCCTTTGGACCCAATATCTACTCCAAAGATTCTTCCATCGAAAGTGCTAAGGAAATGTGAGATACACTTGAGACTACATATGAAGGAACAAGCGATGTGAAGGAAACAATGATTGGAATTCTCAATCTTAGCTATGAGAATTTCAAGATGGAGCCCGACAAAACCGTTTCAAAGATGTTTGATCACTTTTCAATAATCGTCAATGGGCTAAAGGGTTTTGGAGAGATCATCCCCTGGAGGACAAACTAGTCCGAAAGCTACTCTACTCACTTCCCGAATCTTGGGATGGGAAAAGAACCGATATCATTGGGGCAAAGAATTTGAAGACACTAAAGCTTGATGAGCTAGTTGGTTCTCCCCTAACTCATGAAATTATGAAACAAGGAAGATAAGATGAAAGGAAGAAGTAAGGAACAAGAGTGGAGAAGCTTGAGGTAGACAAGAAAAAGAAACTAGAAGTGGCTCTTAAAGCTTCTCTACATGAGGAGGTCACTTCTAGTGAGAAGGAAGATTTTGAAGAATTGGCTATGATAGCCAAGAGATTCTCGCGGTTAATGAGGTCCAACTGGGTTAGGAAGTTTCAATGAAAGATGGACTTCAAGACCAAAAACAAAGAAGAAGAAAAGGATCCGATCATATGCTATGAGTGCAAGAAATTGGGTCACATTCGTTCCGAATGTCCTTAACTCTAGAAGAAGGGCTTTGAGAAGATGAAGAAGCTCAAAGCTAAGCTTGCTACTTGGAGTGATGAGGAGTCATCCGAGGATGAGGAACAAGAAGTGATCAACCTTTGCCTCATGGCTCTTGAGGAGGATTCTTCTATGGTAACCTCTAACTCGTCTACTTTCGATTTTACATTTGATGAATTACATGAAGCTTATGATGAGTTACAAGAGGTATACGATGAGTTAGTTGAGAAATGTAAGGAGTCCGTTTTAAAAAATAAAAAGATTATTTCGGATTTAAATGCAAAAAAAAAATGATTTACTTTCTCAAACTAACTTGAAATTTGAGAAAAATGTTTTAGGTATACAAGATGAACTTGAATTCTTTCAAAATGAAAATGTAGATTTAAATAATCTTATTTCTCAATGTAACATTGAACACCAAAAGATGTTAGATGAGCTTAATGAGCTCAAAAAGTCTTTCAAGAGTGTTGGTAATGTGAAAAATGAAATAGGTGAATCATCTAGAACAAACCAACCTAAGAGAAAGAACTATAACTACAAACAAAGTGGCTCCTATAGGCATAATAAAACTAAAAGAATTAGAAGTGTATGGGTTCCTAAGGAACTTGTCAAATCTAATAATGTTGATGTCATGTCACCTTGGATTCCTAAGGGATCCAAGCTTTTGGGAGCTAACACTCGTGGACCCAAAACGATTTGGGTACCAAAAACCAAAGCTTAATCTCTTTGTTTGTAGGGGGAGCATTGCTACAAGGCCAAAGCACAAAGTCAAAACTCATGGTACCTTGATAGTGGATGCTCGATGCACATGACCGGAGACAATAGTCGATTCATGGATTTAAAGTCAAAAAGTGGAGGAGTAGTGACATTTGGTGACAACTGCGAAGGCCACATTGAAGGTATTGGCTCCATAGGTCTATTATACTCATTGAAAATGTATTTTATGTCAATGGTCTAAAACACAATTTATTGAGCATTAGTCAATTGTGTGATAAAGGGTTTAATGTCTTATTTGATAAAAATGGTTGTAAAATTGTTGACAATAAATCTAATAAAATAATGCTCATTGGTCATCGCATAGGTAACATATATATGGTGCATCTAGATGACATTCATTCATCCCATACATGTTTTGTTGCTCAAAATGAAAATGATGCATGATTATGGCATAATAAACTAGGACATGCTAGCATTACTGTTTTAGGAAAATTAGTTTCCCTAAATCTAGTTAGAGGTTTACCCAAGGTTAAGTTCTCAAATGATAAAATATGTGATGCATGCTCTAAGGGTAAACAACATAAATCAACCTTTAAATCCATTAATGATGTTTTCGCTAGTAGATGTTTACAATTAATTCATATGAATCTATTTGGGCCAATTAGGACTACTAGCATGGGTGGAAAATCATATGCCTTTGTGCTTGTTGATGATTACTCTAGATATACTTGGGTTCTCTTTTTAAACATCAAGGATGAGGCTTTAGAAAACTTCATCACATTTTCAAAATTAACTCAAAATGATCTTGAGCTTAAGATTTCTCATATTAGAAGTGATCATGGAACCGAGTTTCAAAATCTAGGACTTGAAGAGTTTTTAAATGAAAATGGTATTAGCCACAATTTTTCGGCACCTCGAACTCCTTAAAAAAATGGGGTAGTTGAGAGGAAAAATAGGACTTTACAAGAAATGGCTAGAACAATGCTTTGTGAAAACAATTTACCTAAATATTTTTTGGTGGAAGCCACTAACATCGCTTGCTATACTATTAACCGAGTAATGATTAGGCCTATTTTAAAGAAAACTCCTTATGAGATTTTAAAATCGAAAAAGCCTAATTAGCTATTTTCATCCTTTTGGTTGCAAGTGTTTTGTTTTAAAAAATGGAAAAGACAATTTAGGTAAATTTGATGCAAAAAGTGATGAGGCTATTTTTCTAGGTTATATCTTAAACTCTAAAGCTTGTCGTGTATTTAACAAAAGAATTTTAGTATTTGAAGAATGTATACATGTTGTTTTCGATGATAACCTCCTTCTGAGGAAAGAATCTTGTGATGATGATGATGTAGGAATCCTTGATGCCTTTGATGGAGGTCAAATTTGAAAGGAGGATGAGATTCCAACTAAAGAAGAAGATGCACAAGATCCACGTCTTGAAGCCTTGAAGGACTTGTCTCTTGAGGAAAAGGAAGTGAGGTACCCAAGGGAGTACAACTATGTCAAAGGTGGTGAAATCTTGGGTGATCCATCCAAGGGGCTAACTACTAGATCTTCTCTCAAACTCATGAATCATGTTGCTTTTATCTCATGCATTGAGCCTAAGAACATTAAAGAAGCATTAAAAGTTGATTTTTGGATTATGGCTATGCAAGAGGAATTAAATCAATTTGAGAGAAGTAATGTATATACATTAGTTGAAAGGCCTAGTAATCAATCTACTATAGGAACTAAATGGGTGTTTAGGAATAAACTAGATGAGAGTGGTAACATTGTGAGAAACAAAGCTAGATTAGTTGCTCAAGGTTACACTCAAGAGGAGGGAATAGATTTTGATGAAACCTATGCACCCGTAGCTAGAATCGAAGCTATTAGGATGTTGCTTGCATATGCATGTTATCATAATTTCAAGCTTTTCCAAATGGATGTGAAAAGTGCATTTTTAAATGGTTTTATAAATGAAGAAGTGTATGTGGAACAACCACCGGGTTTTTAGGATTCAAAATTTCCAAACCATGTTTTTAAGCTAACCAAAGCACTTTATGGTTTAAAACAATCTCCTAGAGCTTGGTATGAAAGGCTTTCAAACTTTTTGATTGAAAAAGATTTTAAAAAATGTAAGGTGGACACTACACTTTTCATAAAAAGATATAAAAATGACATCTTAGTACTGCAAATATATGTTGATGATATTATTTTTGGATCTACTAATGAGTGTCATTGCAAAGAGTTTGCTAAGTTAATGCAAGGTGAATTCAAGATGAGCATGATGGGGGAGCTCTCATTCTTTTTGGGACTCCAAATCAAATAAAGGAAGGATGACACATTCATCAATCAAGCGAAGTACGTAAAAGATATGCTCAAGAAGTTTGGCTTGAAGCAAGCAAAGCCTCAAGCTACACCAATGAGCTCATCTACCAAGCTTGACAAAGATGAAGGAGGTAAGTGTGTTGACTCTAAGCTTTATCGCTCTATGATTGGATCTTTGCTTTACCGTACCACAAGTAGACCAGATATATTGTTTAGTGTTTGTTTGTGTGCTAGGTTTCAAGCTAGTCCTATAGAGTCTCACCTTATAACCGTTAAAAGAATCTTTAGGTACCTTAGAGATACTCCTTGTCTAGGTCTTTGGTACCCTAGAGACTCAATCTTCAACCTTCATGCTTATTCGGATGCGGATTATAGGGGATGTAAAATTGATAGGAAAAGTACTTCATAAACTTTCCAATTCTTAGATAGTATGCTCATATCTTGGTTCTCTAAGAAACAAAATAGTGTAGCTCTATCTACCACCGAAGCCGAGTACATATCCTTATGGAGTTGTTGTGCTCAAGTCCTTTGGATGTAGCAACAACACTTAGATTATGGAGTTAAAGTTGAAACCATACCCCTTAAGTGTGATAACACTAGTGCTATATGTTTAACAAAAAATCCCATCCAACACTCTAGAACCAAACATATAGAAATAAGACATCATTTCATTAGAGATCATGTCCTTAAGCAAGATGTTGTTATAGAGTATGTTGACACCTTGAACCAACTAGCGAACATTTTTACCAAACCTCTAGACAAAGAGCGTTTTTGGTCCCTTTGGAGAGAATTAGGTCTAACTAGCCTATCTTGACCCTTTAGGACTCTTTTGAGGTTAAAATTGCTTGAATATATGAAAATGCATGTTTTTGTGTTGTTGATCTTGATAGAAACCATGCTTATAGTTAGGGGGAGTATGCTTCTATTAGAACATGCTTAGACTTGCTCATTCATCAATTGCGTTCATTTAAAAGATGTTAAAGTCGAGCATTTGGTTGTTCTAAAAGACAAAAATGAATTTCTGGGCATAGGGTATCGATACGACTGTCTACGTATCGATACGCATATTTCATTAGTTTACCATACTACATTTTCTCTCTTGCGGGTATCAATACGGTTAAACCCGTTTCGATACGATATGCGAGTGTTTTGATATGGATACTATATGTTTCGATACGGTCCCTTGACACGCGTTTCCAAGGAATTACCATTTTACCCCCGTATCGATACCCCATTTGGCGTATCGATACTCGATTGTGCAGACAGCTACTTAATGGCATTAAAAGAGTTTCACTTTTACCAAAACTAAAATTTCAACACCCTAGTCATTTTTACTCTATAAAAGCCTCTCAATCCCTCATATTTTCATCACAAAACTAAAAATCTCTTGAGGGTTTTTCGACATGAAGCCAAGCTTTTAAAGCTCTCTATCAAATTGGTGCAAGTTCTTCATTCATTCCTCTCTATATCAATATCAAGGTATAAAATTATTTTTCTCCTTTTATTTTCTTTGTGATTTTCGTTTTAAATTATTTTTGATTTATTTTGCTTTTTCAAAAACAAATTTTATCAAAACTTTTTTGTTTTGTTTTTTGATTTGTCTTTCAAAAATTATTTTTAAAACTTGATTATTGATTTTCCATGGGTTGAATGAGAAAAATAATGCATACACATTGTTTTGATCAATTTCTCTAGACAATGGCACCCAAAAGGAGAGCACGTACTAGCGAAGTTGGTGAACCATCCAATCCCGGAGATGGTACTCGCCCTAATTTGACCCTTTTCTATCAAAGATGCTTTAGAACCACCGGGGAACTCAATTACTTTCGTTGTTTTCAAAATTACAAAATACGACCGGAGAAGGTAATATACGTTCCTTTTCTTAATTCGGAGCGCTTCAAGTTTGTCTACTTATCTTTGCTCTAAGAATGAAAATTTATGGATTTTTAACAAATCTCGGGCTTCTTCTTTCGCAATTTGGTTTTGATATTTTATGCTAATGCCAAGTGTGTTGCCGATCCCTCAGGTAATGTTTTTGTCGTTAACTTGTATCTCATGGGCAAAAAGATTACCGTAGATGTTCCATCTTTTTTTTGTTTTAGAGGATGAGGGTATCAAAGATGAGAATTCTCTTGGTCATGTCTTGGGGGGTTCCGTGACCATTCTCAATGCTCAAGATCGAATCCTTCACTTGATGATTACTTGGTGGTTTAGACCTTCAGGAGGGAAATATTCAACCATCCGCCAAGTTGATGACTTTTGGATTCGGTGCTTTCGCCAAAGACACCAACTAAATCTTGCTCGCATCATGTTTGCTGAGATTGTCTATCTCGTGCAACATCATCATACAACTCTTGTCACTTCATTCACATATGGCATCGCCTTGAGCTATTTCTTCACTCAAAAGGAGATTGATTGCTCTCACGACTACCCGACACCCCTCACCGATCCTATTGATGAGAGATCTCTTTCTAGGGGGAAGTTTCATTACTTCAATGGTAGTTGGCTTCGTCTCTCTGAGCTTCCTAGCGATGCGATTCCCGAAGAGATTGTCAATCCTCAAGCTCCTCCTCCACCTTCTATGGATGCTCTTTTGACTTTTCTCAATGAACAATTCACGAGCCTACGCACGGGAATTGCTTCCATGGATCAAGACATGAATTCGAGGTTTGCCGCCATAGACACACGCTTCAAAAGCCTTGAAGATCGCATGACAAATGTGGAGACGCGTCACACTTCTCTTGAAGGCGGACACAATTCAATGATCATCTCTCTTACCGCTTTTCATGATGAGTGGCGTCAATCTAGGAGGAATAATGATGATGCCAACGAAGAGGATGATGAAGATGATGAAGATGGCGATGGAGAAGAGTAGTAGATTATCTTTACATCTCATTCATGTCATTTAGGATTTCTAGTTATGCACTTTGAATTATGTTCTTTAGGATTAATTTTAAAACCTATGTTTTGATTATTGTTATTTGGTTCTTATTTTGATGTTTCCTTATTTATGAACTTAATGTTTATCTGTTATATGTTGCTTGGTTATTGTTTATGCCTTTGCCTATGTCTCTTATTTTTGATCTAATAAAAAGGGGGAGAGGGAACAAGCTCACTTAAAATTTTAACTTAAATGGTACCTAGCTAACATTAAGGGGGAGTTGTTTTCCAAAGTTTTTCAAAGTCTTAAAAAAATTCAAGTTTTAGTTTTGTTACATCAAAAAGGGGGAGATTGTAAAACCTATGTTTGATTTTGATATAACAAAGTGTTTTAAGGATTTAATTGAAAAACTTGAAATAGATTTTTAAGTCCCTCAAAAGGTTTCAAATCAACAAGGCTTTACTTTAGTTTGAAAAACTCAAACTCTAAAATATTTTCTAAGTGTTCCAAGGCCAAATTATTGAAAATTGTATATGCGTCTCGATACGCTCCTAGCCGTATCAATACCTTTTTTACAAACTTGGCCACTGGAGAAATCCATTACGATACGCCCCTTACCATATCGAAATGGATTGCATCTGTATCGATACACTTTCTCTATAAAAACTGAATGAGTTTGAATGGCGTACCGATATGGTATCACCCATATTGATACAGATTTAATGGAATTTTAAATTCAGAAGCCTTAAATGTTTTTTACCGTTGGTGTCAGTTGTTAGGTAACAGGCTTTTAAAGAGTTGGTTGTCCCGTACTGATACGCTCTTACCCGTATCGATACGGATTCTTCCAGTGAGCTTTGAGGGAATAATTGCATCGGTACGCTTCTATCTGTATCGAAACAAATCCCTATCCCGTACCGATACGCTTACACATGTATCGATACGCCCCTATTGTAATTGTGCAACGGCTCTTTCTGTTTTGAGAAATGTATCGATACGCCTTCCCGTGTACCGATACGGTAGGCTACAAAAGTGCATTTATGGTGGAAAGAGAGGGTCCCAACGGCTATAATCAATACCCTAACGACCCAAACGGCTACAATTAATGGAGAAGGTATAAAATCAAGTCAATTGAAGACTAGCAACAACTATTGCATCCAAGAGAAACATCAATACAAAAATCCAAGCTCAAAGTACCTAATTTCTCATTCTTGTAAAATCCCAAATTGTGTTGTGTGTAATTCCAATCTTGTATTCCAATTTGGGTTGAGTGCTTGTATCAAAAGGGGCAAATTTGTATTGACAGATATTCTACTTGACTTAAAATTCTTCTTTGTATCCTAGTGAGGGTTTGGTCAAATTTTGGGTAGAAAATTTGACAGGTATTGTAAAGGTTACCTCCTAAGCCTAGAAAAGGGGAAGAGCAATTAGTGGATTGTTAAAAAATCCTTAGTGGTAGCTAAGGTAGTGGATGTAGAGTTCATTTGGAACTTGAACCACTATGAATTGCCTTGTTCTTCAATTTTAGTTATTCAACTTTCTCCAACAAATTTTAAAAACCCAATTCACCCTCCCTCTTGGCTTTGATCAATCTATTGATCCACTCAACAATTGGTATCAGAGCCTACCTCTTTGAAGGATTAACAACCGAAAGAAGAGATTCTAGGAAGAGTGTGATCATCTACAACACAAGTCATGGCTTCTACCTCTGGCTCTAGCATGTACGAGTCTCAATCTATCACTAAACCACCTTTTTCAACGGTGACAACTATCCCTTTTGAAAGAACCAGATGCATCTATTCATCAAGTCTAGTGATTATCTTGTTTGGGATGCTGTAGAAGATGGTCTCATTATCCCGATGAAAAGAGACGATGAAGGAAAACTAGTTCCAAAAAGGAAAAAAGAAATGAGTGAAGATGATAGAAAGAAGCCTCAAATAAACGACAAGGCTCTTCTAATGCTATTTTGCGCCTTTGGACTCAATATCTACTCCAAAGTTTCTTCCATCGAAAGTGTTAAGGAAGTATGGGATACACTTGAGACTACATATGAAGGAACAAGCGATGTGAAGGAAACAAATATTGGTATTCTCAATCTTAGCTATGAGAATTTCAAGATGGAGCCCGACGAAACCGTTTCAAAGATGTTTGATCGCTTTTCAACAATCGTCAATGGGCTAAAGGGTTTTGGAGAGATCATCGCGGAGGACAAACTAGTCCGAAAGCTACTCTACTCACTTCCCGAATCTTGGGATGGGAAAAGAACCGCTATCATTGGGGGAAAGAATTTGAAGACACTAAAGCTTGATGAGCTAATTGGTTCTCTCCTAACTCATGAAATCATGAAGCAAGGAATGGAGGATGAAAGTAAGATGGA
The DNA here is from genome assembly GCA_958450335.1 of Hibiscus tridactylites. NCBI lineage: Eukaryota > Viridiplantae > Streptophyta > Magnoliopsida > Malvales > Malvaceae > Hibiscus > Hibiscus tridactylites. Next base: position 36,327,964 of record OY288284.1, on the reverse strand, counting down.
AGAAAGAAGAGTGGAGAAGCTTGAGGTAGACAAGAAAAAGAAACTAGGAGTGTCTCTTAAAGCTTCTCTACATGAGGAGAGCACTTCTAGTGAGGAGGAAGATTTTGAAGAATTGGCTATGATAGCCAAGAGATTCTCACGGTTAATGAGGACCAACCAGGGTAGGAAGTTTCAAAGAAAGATGGACTTCAAGACCAAAAATAAAGAAAAAGAAAAGGATTCGGTCATATGCTATGAGTGCAAGAAATCGGGTCACATTCGTTCTGAGTGTCCTCAACTCAAGAAGAAGGGCTTTGAGAAGATGAAGAAGCTCAAAGCTAAGCTTGCTACTTGGAGTGATGAGGAGTCATCCGAGGATGAGGAAGAAGAAGTGAGCAACCTTTACCTCATGGCTCTTGAGGAGGATTCTTCTATGGTAACCTCTAACTCATCTACTTTCGATTTTACATTTGATGAATTACATGAAGCTTATGATGAGTTACAAGAGGTATACGATGAGTTAGTTGAGAAATATAAGGAGTCCGTTTTAAAAAATAAAAAGATTATTTTGGATTTAAATGCTAAAAATGATTTACTTTCTCAAACTAACTTGAAATTTGAGAAAAATGTTTTAGGTCTACAAGATGAACTAGAATTCTTTCAAAATGAAAATGTAGATTTAAATAATCTTATTTCTTAATGTAACATTGAACACCAAAAGGTGTTAGATGAGCTTAATGAGCTTAAAAAGTCTTTCAAGAGTGTTGGTAATGTGAAAAATGAAATAAGTGAATCATCTAGAAAAAACCAACATAAGAGAAAGAACTATAACTACAAACAAAGTGGCTCCTATAGGCATAATAAAACTAAAAGAATTAGAAGTGTATGGGTTCCTAAGGAACTTGTCAAATCTAATAATGTTGATGTCATGTCACCTTGGATTCCTAAGGGAACCAAGCTTTTGAAAGCTAACACTCGTGGACCCAACATGATTTGGGTACCAAAAATCAAAGCTTAATCTCTTTGTTTGTAGGGGGAGCATTGCTACAAGGCCAAAGCATAAAGTCAAACCTCATGGTACCTTGATAGTGGATGCTCGAGGCATATGACCAGAGACAAGAGTCGATTCATGGATTTAAAGCCAAAAAGTGGAGGAGTAGTGACATTTGGTGACAACTACAAAGGCCACATTGAAGGTATTGGCTCCATAGGTCTACTATACTCATTGAAAATGTATTGTATGTCAATGGTCTAAAACACAATTTATTGAGCATTAGTCAATTGTGTGATAAAGGGTTTAATGTCTTATTTGATTAAAAATGGTTGTAAAATTGTTGACATTAAATCTAATAAAATAATGCTCATTGGTCATCGCATAGGTAACATATATATGGTGCATCTTGATGACATTCATTCATCCCATGCATGTTTTGTTGCTCAAAATGAAAATGATGCATGATTATGGCATAAGAAACTAGGACATGCTAGCATTAGTGTTTTAGAAAAATTAGTTTCCCTAAATCTAGTTAGAGGTTTACCCAAGGTTAAGTTCTCAAATGATAAAATATGTGATGCATGCTCTAAGGGTAAACAACATAAATCATCCTTTAAATTCATTAATGATGTTTCCACTAGTAGATGTTTACAATTAATTCATATGGATCTATTTGGGCCAATTAGGACTACTAGCTTGGGTGGAAAATCATATGCTATTGTGGTTGTTGATGATTACTCTAGATATACTTGGGTTCTCTTTTTAAGCACCAAGGATGAGGCTTTAGAAAACTTCATCACATTTTCAAAATTAACTCAAAATGATCTTGAGCTTAAGATTTCTCATATTAGAAGTGATCATGGAACCGAGTTTCAAAATCTAGGATTTGAAGAGTTTTTAAATGAAAATGGTATTAGCCACAATTTTTCGGCACTTCGAACTCCTCAACGAAATGGGGTAGTTGAGAGGAAAAATAGGACTTTACAAGAAATGGCTAGAACCATGCTTTGTGAAAACAATTTACCTAAATATTTTTTGGTGGAAGCCACTAACACCGCTTGTTATACTATTAACCGAGTAATGATTAGGCCTATTTTAAGGAAAACTCCATATGAGATTTTAAAATCTAAAAATCCTAACATTAGCTATTTTCATCCATTTGATTGCAAGTGTTTGTTTTAAATAATAGAAAAGATAACTTATGTAAATTTGATGCAAAAAGTGATGAAGCTACTTTCATAGGATATTCTTTAAACTCTATAGCATATCGTGTATTTAACAAGAGAACTTTAGTAGTAGAGTAATCTATACATGTTGTATTCGATGATTACCTCCTTCCAAGGAAGGATTCTTGTGATGATTATAATGTATGAATCATTAATACCTTTGATGGAGGACAAACTTCAAAGGAGGATGAGATTCCAACAAAAGAAGAGGACACACAAGATCCACCTCTTGAAGCCTTGAAGGACTCGGCTTTTGAGGAAAAGGAAGTGAGCTACCCAAGGGAGTTCAACTATGTCAAAGATGGTGAAATCTTGGGCGATCCATCCAAGGGGGTAACCACTAGATCTTCTCTTAAACTTATGAACAATGTTGCATTTATCTCATGCATAGAGCCTAAAAATATCAAAGAAGCATTAAAAGATGATTTTTGGATTTTGGCCATGCAAGAGGAATTAAATCAATTTGAGAGAAGTAATGTTTAGACATTAGTTGAAAGGCCTAGTAATCAATCTACTATAGGAACTAAATGGGTCTTTAGGAACAAACTAGATGAGAGTGGTAACATTTGAGAAATAAAGCTAGATTAGTAGCACAAGGTTACACTCAAGAAGAGGGAATTGATTTTGATGAAACCTATACTCTCGTAGCTAGAATGGAAGACATTAGGATGTTGCTTGCATATGCATGTTATCATGATTTCAAGCTTTTCAAATGGATGTTAAAAGCGCATTTTTAAACGGTTTTATAAATGAGGAGGTGTATGTGGAACAACCACCGGGTTTTGAAGACTCAAAATTTCCAAATCTTGTTTTCAAACTTACTAAAGCTCTTTATGGTTTAAAACAAGCTCCTAGAGCTTGGTATGAGAGACTTTCAAACTTTTTGATTGAAAAAGGTTTTGAAAAAGGTAAGGTGGACACTACACTTTTCATAAAAGGTATAAAAATGACATCTTAGTAGTACAAATTTATGTTGATGATATTATTTTTGGATCTACTCAGGAGTGTCATTGCAAGGAGTTTGCTAAGTTAATGCAAGGTGAATTCGAGATGAGCATGATGGTGGAGCTCTCATTCTTTTTGGGACTCCAAATCTAGCAAAGGAAGGATGGCACCTTCATCAATCAAGCAAAGTACATCAAGGATATTCTCAAGAAGTTTGGTTTGGAGAATGCAAAGCCTCAAGCCACACCTATGAGCTCATCTACAAAGCTTGACAAAGATGAAGGAGGTAAGTGTGTTGACTCTAAGCTTTACCGCTCTATGATTGGATCATTGTTTTACCTTACCGCAAGTAGACCGGATATCTTGTTTAGTGTTTGCTTGTGTGCTAGGTTTCAAGCTAGTCCTAGAGAGTCTCACCTTATAATCGTTAAGAGAATCTTTAGGTACCTTAGAGATACTCATTGTTTAGGTCTTTGGTACCCTAGAGAATCCACCTTCAACCTTCATGCTTATTCGGATGCGAATTATGGGGGGTGTAAAATCGATAGGAAGAGTACTTCGGGAACATGTCAATTCTTAGGTAGTATGCTCATATCTTGGTTCTCTAAGAAACAAAATAGTGTAGCCTTATCTACCACCGAAGTCGAGTACATATCCTTAGGAAGTTGTTGTGCTCAAGTCCTTTGGATGAAGCAACAGCTCTTAGATTATGTTATTAAAGTTGAAACCATACCCCTTAAGTGTGATAACACTAGTTCCATATGTTTGACAAAAAATCCCATCCAACACTCTAGAACCAAACGTATAGAAATAAGACATCATTTCATTAGAGATCGTGTCCTTAAGGAAGATGTTGTTATAGAGTATGTTGACACCTTAAACCAACTAGCGGACATCTTTACAAAGCCTTTAGATAAAGAGCTTTTTTGGTCCCTTAAGAGAGAGTTAGGTCTAACTAGCCTATCTTGACCTTTTAGGACCCTTTTTGTGCTTAAATTGCTTGATCTCTTGAAAATGCCTTGTTTATGTATTTTTACTCTTAATTTCATCCATGCTTATAGTTAGGGGGAGTATGTTTTGGTTTGCACATGTTATTCCTACTCATTCATGTCATTCATGCAAATTAGGACTTCATAAAATTCATTTTTCTGCATTTTTAGAGCCTCATCTGCACTTCCAGGCCCAGTTGTATCGAAATAGGTCCAACTGTTTCGATACGGGTGCCTTAAAAATCTATCTGAGAGAAGGGTGTTTCGAAACGCCTTCAAAGGGTTTCGAAACGTTTTTGCTACTGCCAAGGGGTGTATCGAAACATGTTTCGATACGAGTCAACGTGGGATTCGATACGGTCAAAGTTGTATCGGAACAATCAGCTGGACATGAAACGTCAGTCAACGTTCGGTGCCCGCATTTCAGAACGGTCGAACCCTATTCCGAAACGGGTTTGCGGACAACTTTAAAGAGGCCTTTTAATGTTAAAGTTTTACTTTAATTAAAATTCCTTCAAAACCCTAAAAACCCTAGATCGATTTTTGCTATAAAAACCCTCTTAACCTCATTGTTTTTTGCCAAATCTTGAGGGCTTTTACACTCAAACACAAGTCTAAGCAAGCATCAACAATTTTGTGCAAGTTTTTCCATCTATTCATCCAAAATCCCAATCTAAGGTATATTTTCATCTTTTTCTTTTTCCTTCAATTTTTATTCGAAATCTAGGTTAGAAAATTTTAATTTTGTATAGATTATGTGTTTTTCTACTTGGGTTTTTCAAATCCTGTAAAAAAATTCAAAATCTTAAAATTTTTTATTCGAATATATTACTTTTCATTCGTATTTTTTCCTGTTTTTTAAACTATTTTCTCTTAATTTTTTGTATCTATGTTCCTAAAATTTGTTTTTAAAACTAAGTGGGATTTGCCATTGGATTGAATTAAGGAATTTCATGCATACACTTCAATTTTGTTTTAAATTGCTTGCTTTATGTTTTTAGGATTTTTCAATGGAACATGCTAATAAGAAACGTAAGGCACCTCAATCGGGTGAAGCTTCAAACCAAGCCGCTATTCGTCCCAACCGTACTCAACTTTTTCTCAAGAGTCTCAAAACTCCCGCGATGAAGGATCGTTTCACTTATGTCAAGGAGATTGTCGTTCGTCGTGAGCGTGTTGTTGACATCTCGTTTCTTGACTCTGAGCGCTTTCATTTCCTTTATCTCAACCGTTTACAAGAATGGGGCTTCATTAGTTTCTTGAGTATCCCGGATATTTTCTACAAGCACATGGTTCTTATCTTCTACTCGAATGCCCAACTTATTAATAATGAAGACCACTCCAAAGTTGTTAGCATTGAGTCTCTTATCTTGAGAAAGAAGATTGTCATCGACATCCCTTATTTAGAGGCTACTTTTGGTCTTAAGAATGAAAGAATCGAAAATGAGACTCAATTTGGTTCTCACACCGGTTCCGTGCTTGTCTTGGATGCTCATGATAGGTTCCTCCACTTGATGATCTCGTGGTTTATTCGCCCCTCTGGAGGTAAATTCTCTCACGTGAGTCAAATAGATTATTTTTGGCTTGAATGTTTTCGTCGTGGAGAGCACCCAAATCTTGTTAAGATTATGTTTGCCGAGATGGTGAACAATGTGAAACTTCGTGAGACTGATGCTCTCAAATCCTTCACATATGGGATTGTTTTAAGTCATATCTTTGGCGTGCTTAAACTTGATTGCACTTATGACTCCCCGGAACCTCGTAAGCAAAAAATTCATGAATCTTCTCTCCGCAAGTCCGGATTTCATTACACTCTTGGTCGTTGGGAACGAGTTGATAGAGATGCACCTCCACCTCAAGTTGAACCTCAACTACAAGCTCCGGGTCCTAACAATGAAGCTCTTATGGCTTTTCTCTCCGAGCGGTTCAACACAATGGAGGCGGGTCTTGGTACTATAAATACTCACTTGCAATCTTTGGAGAATCGACTCACTTCCCTTGAAAATCAACATCAATCTATGGACATGTCATTCTCCATTTTTTATGGTCAATGGGTGGATTTTCGTCGCTCTCAAGCTAGGAACGATGATGATTCCATAGATGGTGATGGTGACGACGACGAGGCTTAGGATTCTCATGGCATATCATATTAGCTTATCATATTAGGACTAAGTTTGCATCTTTATTTCCTTTATGTTTTATGAACCTATGATTTGATTACTTTGTTGGGATTAAGCTTTGCACCTTATTGCTTAAGTTTTATGTTTTGGATATTTGAATTCTATAAATCTATATTATGTTGCTTATTGCTTATTGCTTATTGCTTATTGCTTTTAACCTTGTGTCTTCTCTTTGAGCCTTGTTTATTATTTTTGATCTAACAAAAAGGGGGAGAAGTAATCTAAGAGGCAGAATTCATTTTAAGTGTTTTTGAGTTTTAAAACTTGGATTTAAATCTTTTTAAAACTTTAAAACCCATCTTAAATTGAGGGGGAGTTAGAATGTGTTCAAGATTTTCAAAACTCTTAAAATTCTAACTTTGGTTTTGTTATATCAAAAAGGGGGAGATTGTGAAACCGATAAATTGATTTTGATATAACTAAAGAATTTAAGGACTAAATTGAAAATGAGAAAACGAATTTTTAAGTCCTCAAACCTCTCTATATGCTTAAAGAAAAATGGTTAAGTTAAAAACTCAATTTGTCAAAACTTTTCTAAGTGTTCTTGAAGCCAAAACAGTGATTTTCGAGTCACGTTTCGGAACGGCCTTAGGCGTTTTGGAACACTTTTGAAACTGTGAACCTGTGTTTCGAAACGTGTATCGAAACGGTTTTGAAACTGTGAACCTCTGTTTCGAAACGGCTTAAGATCATCGAGACGGTTTGACCCGTTTCGATATGGTAGTATCGAAACGACCTCAAACGTTTCGAAACGGCATTCCAACCTGATTTCAAAAATATGATCGTTGAAGTTTTTAACCGATTTTAACTGATTTTACACTAGTCGCTAAGGCATATCGAAACGCTTCCAAGTCGTTTCGATACAGGCCTTGATAGTGGCAAAATATTTCGAAACGTGTTACAAAACGGCTCTTAGCGTATCGAAACGTTTGTGATCGTTTCGGTACGGTCTCTTTAATGCACCCCAACGGCTCTTTCTATTTTGGTCTGTTTCGAAACAAGATCGGGCGTTTCGAAACGGGTGGTTGTAGACTGCATTTATAGAGGGAAGATAACATCCCCAACGGCTCTATTGATGAATGCAACAACCCCAACGGCTAGAATTCAATGAGAATGTATAAAAGGGACCTCTAAAAGCTTCAGCAACAACTATTGATCCAAAAGCAAACATCCAAACATCAAATCCAGGCATTTGTGCCTAAATCCCATTATTGTCTTGTAACCCCAACTGTAATTTTAATTCTTATCCTTTCAATTGGGTTGAGTGCTTGTAATTGGGCTACTTTGTGTATTGAGAGATACTTATTTTAGCCAACAACTTCTTTGTAATTTTTGTGTGAGGATTGGGTCAAATTTTGGGTAGAAAATTTGACCGAAATTGTAACGGTTACCTCCTTAGCCTAGAAAAGGGGAAGAGCAATTAGTGGAATTGTTTGAAAATCCTTAGTGAAGCTAAGGTAGTGGATGTAGAGTTCGATTGGAACTTGAACCACTCTAAATCCTTTGTCCATCCTTTTTATTTGCCAATTCCACTTTCGAAAAGTCTAAAAATCCAATTCACCCCCTCTTGGTTCATATCGATCATTTGATCCACTCAACATGTATGCGTCTCGATACGCTCCTAGCTGTATCGATACCTTTTTTACAAACTCGACCACTGGAGAAATCCGTTTCGATACGCCCCTTACCGTATCGAAATGGATTGCATCTGTATCGATACACTCTTTATAAAAACTTAAAAAGTTTGAATGGCGTATCGATACGGTGTCACACATATCGATACGGATTTAATGGAATTTTAAATTGAGAAGCCTTAAATCATTTTTACCGTTGGTGTCAGTTGTTAGGTAACAGACTTTTAAAGAGTTAGTTGTCCCGTAGCGATACGCTCTTACCCGTATCGATACGGATTCTTCCAGTGAGCTTTGAGGGAATCATTGCATCGGTACGCTTCTATCTGTATCAAAACGGATCCTTATCTCGTATCGATACGCTTACACTTGTATCGATACGCCCCTCTTGTAATTGTGCAACGGCTCTTTCTGTTTTGAGACAGATATCGATATGCCTTTCCGTGTACCGATACGGTAGGCTGCAGAAGTGCGTTTATGGTAGAAAGAGAGGGTCCCAACAGCTATAATCAATACCCTAACGACCCAGATGGCTAGAATTCATGGAGAAGGTATAAAATCAAGTCAATTGAAGACTAGCAACAACTATTGCATCCAAGAGAAACATCCATACAAAAATCCAAGCTCAAAGTGCCTAATTTCTCATTCTTGTAAAATCTCAAATTGTGTTGTGTGTAATTCCAATCTTGTATTCCAATTTGGGTTGAGTGCTTGTATCAAAATGGGCAAATTTGTATTGAGAGATATTCTACTTGCCTTAAAATTCTTCTTTGTATCCTAGTGAGGGTTTGGTCAAATTTTGGGTAGAAAATTTGACAGGTACTGTAAAGGTTACCTCCTAAGCCTAGAAAAGGGGAAGAACAATTAGTGGATTGTTAGAAATCCTTAGTGGTAGCTAAGTTATTGGTTGTAGAGTTCATTTGGAACTTGAACCACTCTAAATTGCCTTGTTTTTCAATTTTAGTCATTCCACTTTCTCCAACAAATTTTAAAAACTCAATTCACCCCCCACTTGGCTTTGATCAATCCATTGATCCACTCAACATGTTGCTCCGCCTTCTGGAAGTTGCTGACTGTACTACCGAATTCTGCTGCATTGGACTTGTACTGCGTCGTGCCCACGATTCCTGCCATGACATCTAGTGAATATTCGAATTCTACCATCAATTTTTGGTTTTGGGCTGACAAAATCCATTGAAGCTCCTAACCAAAACAAGCCTAAAAAATAACTAATTAGTAATACCCAAGCGAAAATTGAGGAATAAATATTACTAATAATATGAAATATTTACACTTATCAGTGATGGTGGGTGTGATGTGGGGTGGTTTTTTATAGAAAAAAAAAACACTATAAATACCCATCTAAGTTAAGTCTCTAAGCACAAAAAATACAACATTCTACTCCAAGTGAGGTTTTCGACTGTTTAGAAGATTTTTGGAGTTCTTTAGCTTTTGTATAGTCGAGTTCAACATATCAAACGATGGTTCAAGGCGTTTTAAATTGACATGCGATTTAGATAATATCTGAAGTATTTATAATTTTGATCTTTTCACTAAATTTATACTCGTTATACGCTTAGAGGGTGAGTACGAGCACTGACAAGTATAAATAATAATAAATAAAATAAATATTGCGCGGTGGAGAACTATTTACTTAAATTTCATATCGGAAAATAGATGTAGCCCCTAAGATTAAGACTATCTTTTTTTCTTACCCAAAAAAATGAAACTCGGAAGGATTGCTCTTTTTTCTGAAAGAAAAGGATATTAGATAAAGGAAAGCTATGAAATATGATAGGCAAAGAGCCAACCGAAAGTAGAAGGAAAGTTGCAAAAATGCAGAGAGGAGAAAGAAACAATGGAATAGAATATTTTGGTATGATTTCAAACGAGGGGATATCTCCTTTTCACTAAAGATTTTTGAACAGATTCGGCCTTATCTCACCACTCTCACACGACACTTGCAAAATTCACACTCACGCATGTAAAATTCAATTGAAAAATATCCAGAAAAGATATTAGCTAAAGATTCGAACTAATATAAAAATTTGTAAAGAGATTTTTTTATTTTTTGTTAGAAAAAGTGCAAAAATTGTCCAAAAAATTTGACATATAATAACAAGAACCAGTCCAAACGGCGGAACACGTGAGTAGGCTTTTCTCTTATTAATATGGATGAGGATAAGGAGTTGTACATAAATTATATCATAGAAATAAAAGTGTAAATATTGTAAGATATATTTATAATTTAATGAGGGGCAAAATTATAAATATTTAATAGTAATTTAATAATCAATTATGTAGTGGTCCCAAGAAATATGTTAATTTGTTTTTCTCTCCTTCCCGTTAGAGACTTTTACGTCAAGAGATAACTTATCTTCTTGTAAGATCAATACCAAAGATTTGAGACTTCAACATCAAAATTCAATGTTTTAGTTTATCAATTAATTCAGTTACGCTTCCGTATTCAATTTATTTAGTTTATTGTTCTTGATGATTTAACATGATATATTATGGGTTAAATTTCATATTTATTTATGGTTTGATTCTAACAAGTAACATCAGTGTCAGAATATGCCGAATCATTAAAATCGTATTTTTGGGTTTTAATCTTTTAGATTTTTTTGTTGCCTATTTGAAATTATAATATGCATGTATATATACGGTGATTTGGGTTTTTTTGTCGCTGATTGCTATTAATCGACAATTCGTATGAATTGCGTTTTGTTTGTTGCATGACATTCCAATATTTTTAGTCTCTGTTAATTAGGGTTTTGTTATCATACGTTTTGGAATTTCGAATGTTGGTATATTATGTTTTGATTCATCATAAACATTTACTGCAATAGTTGAATTTAGTGTTTTAACAGTAATAAATATTTCGTATTCGTGCCCTTTAATGAATTTATTAGTTACCGTAAAACTTTCTTGATTATGGATTTATTTTAGATCATAATATTGCTTTTACTTCTTTTATAAAATATATATTTAATTCAGTTAGATAAAAAATTTAGTTTTAATAGTTCGTAATTAAAATATTTTTGACTTGGACTTTGTCCTGGTTAATTTACGGGGACCTCAAAACTTTATAATTAGGTTACCTCTCGAAGATTTATCTTCGAATTAGTCTAATAAATTATGGTTGAATTTGTTGAATCGTGTTTAGTTTTGTACATAACCTTTGGCTTAAATTTGTTTAACATTATGCTTAATTATGACATAAATGTTATCTACGGAATATGCATTTGGTTTTGGTTTTGGTTTTGATTTTGGAAAGCATATCATTAATCTTTTAAAATTCATTTCCTATTTAGTTTGATTAAGAGTTTCAATTTTGATCGTTAGGTTATTATGAATATATTAAAATTTAATGTGATAATTTTATGAATTATTCATTTATATGATATATATATATTAATTTAAGATTGGTTGTTTGGAATATAAATTTTATTTTAAAGAATTTTTTGAGAAATAGTCAAAGATTTTGGTTTTTTGATTTCTGATAACCATATTTAGACAACCTTATTTTGGGTTATTTCGGAAACTTAAGTGTTATCAGAAAATTTCAGCTTTGACTATTGTAAAATTTTAAATTTGAATATTGGTATATTTATATGATTTATTTTTAGATAAATTAATCGAAGCATTAAGTCACCAAAGTGACCTCTATTGTGAAAATTATTTCATTTTAAAATATAGAAGATTTTGTGCATGTAAGTCGGATTCTGTTAGTATTAATCGGCTAGAAGGGAGATTAATAATTAACATTATTACATGTTCAACTGTGGTAATAAACATGTGATAATTATTCAGTTTTATATGTGAGCAATAAATCGGCTCAAAGGAAGATTTTTGCTTCACATGTTCTTATTATCAATGTTTGATTACTATACCAAGATATCACTTGCAAGTTAATGTTTTGTCTAAAGACGAAATATTAATGGAGTGTCTGGTATCTTGATATAAGGTTTACCTTTATTCAAATTTATTATTGTTTTGGTTATCTTTTCATTTGATTGAAGGATAAAATTAAGACTAATATTTTGAAACAAAAAAAAAAACATATTTTGGCTTTAGATGTCTAATATTTTAATAGATTAATTGAAACATAATGTCACCAAAGTGACTGCTTTTGTGTAGATTAGTCTATTTAAAATATCAAGATGATTATGAGATTTTGTAAATTGTGCGTTTATTAATTGGCTCAAAGGAAAGTTAATATTTGACAGAATTACAACGACAACTGTGGCGATAAATGTGTGACAATTATAAGATGTTTTATGTGAGCAATACGTTAGTTCAAAGATTAATCTATTGTTTGTCATAGTTTATTGTCAATGTTTGATTGCTACAACAATAGTACCGCTTACAGTTAATATTATTGTCCAAAGATTTGATATTAATGTTGTTCTTGGTATCTTGAGGGGAACTAGCCATTATTTTAAATTTATTTGTTTACTTATGAATATTTATGTGAGCTTGTTTTAATTTTATTTATTTACTTTTGTTCTATTTTTATTTAATTTATCCTTTGTTCTCACAATATCTGTTAAATATATTCTACACTCATGTTTAGTGAAACTAATTTCAAGGAATAAGAAAAGACACTTACATATAGTATTTGGATGTATGAACATAGACTTTGCACTACAGAAAGAATATTTTGCACCTCCCAAAGCGGTAAGCACACATAAAAGGTATTTTGAGAGGTGAGATTGTTCGAACTGTATGAGCCTAATGATCATAAAGCACAACAGTTTGAATGTCTTCTGGAGCACAAGTCTAAAGAGGTTACTCATATTAAGGGTTTCCTTGACGAAATTAAAAAAAATGTTTTACCCAAAACATTAAGGTTAAGATGACATCACTTATGTCTTCTTTGATGTCTATGAAGTATAAGGGTCAAGGAAATGTGAGGGAGTACATTATGAAAATGTTTAATATTGCTTCAAGATATAAGGCACATAAGATCGAACTTTCTAAGAATTGTTTGTTCTTATAGTTTTCGCACTGCTTCCTATACAATTTAAGTTACAATTGTCAAAGGGAGAAATAGACTCTATTATGGATCATTTCTCATTGTGTTCAAGGGGAAGAAAAGTTGAAGCATTATAAGTGTACAAGTACTCATTTGGTTGATGCTCATATAGTTAGTGTCTCTAATAATAAGGGCAATAAAAAATATTAGAAAAAAGTTGCTAAGGGTCCTACCCAAAAGAAACGAAAATAAGTTACAAAGTGTTGATTCTGAAAAACCTTTTTGCTCCCTTCCGTTCTTGTGTTACAAGGGTTGAAATGCTCCTTTGATGAATTGGCTAAAACCGATAAAAGATGGACTAATTGCATGATGATTTAAGAGTGGTTCAGCTTCTAAAGTAAGCTTTCATCTACTACCTTAGCACACCACTAAGTATTTCCCAATTCACTATGAAATCGTCCCCTTTTCAAGGATTAGGAGGAAACCTTTACAATTCTATCTTTTAATGGCTAAGATAGAACCACTCTAGTTTTTGTCTAAGGCTAAACTAGAACCTCTCATTTTACAAGGGATTTGTTTGGTAAACTAAGTACCTCACTAGGTGGGTGTTTACACAAATTGAAGCTCACAATAGTGTACAAAGATTTACAGTTTAACCACTCTTTAGAACTATGTACAAGAGAAATGAAGAAATAAGATTTGGACTCAAATTCTCTTGATCATTTTACTTGGATGTGTTCTCTAACCATCTTCAAGTGTTCCAAGGCTTGTATTTATGTTTGGAATGAGTTCCTAGTCGTTGGTGTCCGTTGGGATTGATTTGGAGTCGTTGAGGATTGATTTCCATGCAAAATTTCAATTTTTTGTGCCTTCAGTATCGATACTTGCGTGGGCGTATCGATACGGTGCTTGTTATGGAAATAGTCGTTGGTGGCTGAAAAACCAGGTTGGTTTCGATACCATCAAGGTGGTTTCGATACCACCAGCCCTGTATCGATGTTGCAAGAGCTGTATCGGTACGAGTTTTACTTATTGGAAATGGTTTTCGTAAATGGTATCGATACAGGCTAAGGTGTATCGATACGTGCCTTGTAAAATTGATATTTTGGTCATTTAAAAAGCATTTTAAACATGTTAAAAACCTATGAAACCATTTCAAACATATTTTCAAATTGTTTGGACTTTAAATAAGTTTTCAAAAATATTCAAACAAGTTCAAAAATATTTTTCAAATTATTATACCAAAACAAATATCCTAACAAACTCCCCTTTTTGATATAATAAAACCAACTTGTAAAATTGTTTTTGTGATTCTCCCCCTTAGAAAAATAAATTTTGAATAAGAGAATGTAGAATTCAAAAGACTTAAAAGCTCCCCGTTATTCATTTGGAAATTCAATTTTTCAAATCATTCTCCCCTTTTTGTTATATCAAAAAGACTTTTGTAACTTGAAGTTCAATAACAATGGAGGTTTTAAAAACAAAATTTGACAAAAATAAGAATTTTGTTCAAAATGGCTCTCACTTACTCAAAGCATTCCAAAAAAATTGGCTCGAATGCTTAACACTTAAAAGATTGAATTTCACTATTGGATCAAAACAATTTAAAATCACATGAAATTCAATTTATCCAAGACTTTAAAACTTTATGCAAAACATATGAATAAAATCATTAGACTCATATGCATAAAGAACTCAAATAATGTCATGCCATTTAGATATTGAAATAAAAGATCAAATGCATGAACATTAATCAAACAAAAAATAGATAACCAAAGATATAAGAAATAAAAGCATTAGCTTATAGGTTACCCAATTTCTTCACTTGTGTGACTAGAGCATTTCCATATATTTGCATTGCTTTCCATTGCTCCAACACACCTACAAGAGACAATCACTTGGATTTTGGTATCAAAATTGCTTTGGATCCATTAGCATTAATCTCAATGTCTCTAGTTCTTTTAGGAACACATACTTGTCTAATCCTATAAGATTTTCTTTTCTTTATAGGACTAGTATGTATAGAATGACCATGATAATGGCAATGTGAGCATTTTGCCATTATGTGACATGATGAATTATTTGAAATAATTTTTTTCTTTTATTAAGCTTTCAAGCTTAACTTTTAAATCAAGATTTTCTTTTTTTAAAACTTCATTTCTTGTTTTTGAAAACTGTAAATCATTTTCAAGGTTTCATTTTGGTTTTCAAAATCCAATTTTGTTTTCTAAAGAAAATTATTTTTAAATTCAAGTTTAGAAATCATTTCCTTAAATTTGGAATTCATAGTCTCAAATTCCAAAAATAATTCATCGAAAGCATCTTATAACTCATCAAATAAATATGCATTTGGATAATTAGAGTTAGAAGATACCTTGGGCTCATCGAGAGCCAAAACACCATCCACCTTGGGTGATTGGAGGAGGTTAGCACAAGATGGAACACTATCTTTCTTCTCTTCTTCGCCATATAGTTTCTCAAGCTTCTCCCACATTTCTTTGGCTCTTTTGCATGTGGAAACCATCTTGGAAACTTCTTCATTGAGACCACAAAGAAGGATGTGCATTGCATTTACGTTTAGCTCTGCCTTCGTGTCGTCTTTACTCTTTTTGTTTTTCATCTTCTTAGGATCTCCTAAGTAGCCATCTTCAATAATGTCCCAAACCTCATAATCATGATATTTGGTGTAGTACTTCCTGACATTGCTCCATTGGAAGTATGCTTCTCCTTGGAAGAGTGGAGGACACGAGATAGAGCGGCCTTCTTCAAATCTTGCCATTTCTTGATCGAAGAACTTCGAGCAAATGATCTTTACTTCCGAATGTTAGTCTTTTGATGTAGACCAAGCTCTAATACCAATTGAATAACCTTTTGCTCCCTTCTGATCTTGTGTTAAGAGGGTTGAAATGCTCCTTTGATGAATTTGCTAAAACCGATAAAAAGATGGACTAATTGCACGATGATTTTAGAGTGGTTCAACTTCTAAACTAAGCCTACATCCACTAACTTAGCACACCACTAAGGATTTCTCAATTCACTAAGAATTCGTCCCCTTTTCAAGGATTAAGAGGAAACCTTTACAACCCTATCTTTTAACGACTAAGATAGAACCACTCTAGTTTTTGTCTAAGGCTAAACTAGAACCTCCCCTTTTACAAGGGATTTGTTTGATAAACTAAGTACCTCACTAGGTGGGTGTTTACACAAATTGAAGCTCACAAGAGTGTACAAAGATTTACAATTCAAGCACTCTCTAAAACTATGTACAAGAGAAATGAAGAAATAAGATTTGGACTCAAATTCTCTTGATCATTTTACTTGGATTTCTTCTCTAACCATCTTCAAGTGTTCCAAGGCTTGTACTATAACCCCCTCAACCTGGTCTGGGCGAAAGACTGAACTGAATGGATCACACGAGGAATATTAAGTAAACTAGAAAGTTTACCTCAATAAACGACCCTATTTTTTTCATTTTATCTTTTCTAGATGCTATTTAATACCCTATGTGATAAACATCGCAACGGAACAATTTGCAACTCGATCAGAAAACATTTAGGAACTCAATTGTATACAAACACAATTTAGGGACCATTTTGTAATTTCATCAAATTATAGGGACTTCATCAGTTTTTAAATTACCAATATTTAATTAGTCATTTTACATGCCTCTTTGTCAAATATCAGCTTAAAACAATCATCCAAGCTTATTTAATTGCATCCACAACATTTGAGGACCAAAACGTAAAGAAATAGAACTTCAGGAGATTCCAATAGCCAACTTAACAGCTGGGTGTTTTGGTATATGTTGCCTTGCATCGGAACACCCATTTCGGAATAGAATCAAGCATCTCGAAGCTTGGGATTGTATCGAAATACCCTCTGTGGTGTTTTGGAACACGGGATTCTAGTAGCCAAATGTATCGAAACACTCATCTCTGTTTCGGAACCCCTAGGCCATTTCAGGCTCACCATTTCGGTACAGCCTTGGGCGTACCGAAACACCTGGGCATGCAATGACACTTTTTGTTGGTTTTTCACACATTAATGCATTCAAAATCATTCCAACATGCATACAACATATCTAAACATTAATCCCCAGTCATTCATGGCTTAATCATCATCATAACATGGCAATTTCCATCGAATGTAAACTATAGGCATGCAACCTAGTAATAAGCCAAGCAAGATACCAAAATGCAAAGTAAAGCATAAACCAAAAACCAAAGGCCATTTACAAGAAAAAACCACATATAAAACTTGCACAAAAGGGAGTTTGCCCAAATCTCCCAAAATCCCAACGGATCCCATATTACCCTTATTACTTTCGTCTAAACCAGAACATACTTTCTTAAAAGAAGTCTCTTGAGATCTCTTGCTACTTGCTACCTCCAAAACCTCAATTATCTGCATTGATGGACATATAAGAGCGTAAGCACACAAGGCTTAGTTAGGAGGCTCAAAAACAAAACACCATCAACGCATAAAAACCATTTTCCATGCTCACATTAAAACCTCATTTTCATTTCTCAAAACATCATTTGAAAACCATCATGCCCTTTTTAAACTATGCACTTTCCTTAACCAAAATCAGCATGTTAAACATCATACTACATGTATCATGAATCATCGACAAGTTCCAAACCACACTCAATTTAAGCCTTTTCGTGCATAACTACCATATGCAAAGCTTAAAGAGTAAAACATGCATAAACCAAATTATGCAACACAAACCATTCCATGATACATCATCTATTATATTGGCTTACAAGTATTCATTAAACAAGTTCACAACTCAAAACCTCATATCGGATACACGGATTTCAACAAGTGTCTACTCGACACTTCAAGCCATCTTAACTGGAATTGGTACATTCACAACCAAAGGTAATCTATCAACCGGATACAATTACAACCCATAGGGACATCAACCCTATAATGGTTAGATGTTTAACCACTAACGAGAGACGGGACACCAACCTCCTCCATCGTTAGGGTACTTGGACGGAGACACGGGACACCAACCCCTCGACATCCAATGAGACTTTTTATAGTGCACTCAATCCTATAGCCAGCTAACTATATCCGATATCATTTATAAATCATTTCACAACATCACTTGCCAATATAATTCACATTTAACACATACCTCACTATTTTCAAAGCATCATCAATAAATCACATTTCCAAGCATTAAACCATGCTTAAAATCACAAGTATAAGTCATATACTTACAAGGATCACTTACCATATGCATCTTTCAGCATCACATCATTAAAAACAGTAACAACATTCTTTTAAACATGCTTTAATAGTAGGCAAATCCATTAATTCAAACTAGTGCATATATCATCACAAAATAGCACAACCGAGAAAAAATCCTTTGACTTACTTCCGAACTTAGTTAAGCATTTCAAGCTTACCACTAAGTTCCCAAATCATCTTTTAAATCTTTTCAAAGCTTAAATCCATGTTCTTACTCATCGACATGCGCAACCTCGACTAGCCGACGCGAAAAGAGATTTGTTGAATAACACCTACCTGAAATAACCAAAAACACCTTCGATTACACTACAAACTCATCCCAGCCAAAACCTATCACTTCCACCCATTTTTAATCATCAATTAACATCCAAAATACTTGGGAATTTCAATAAAGAACCTTGATTAGAGGAGTTGAACGAAAATTACCTCTAACCCTTGCCTATTCCTTCAATTGACAAGATTTGTTGAAAAACCTTCAAGAATCCTTTGAGATAAGTGGAGAAAACAATAAGAAATCATTTGAAAATAAAAAAGAATTGAAAAGATGAAAATCTATAGCAGTTTTGAGAGAAAATAGATGTTAGGGTGATGAGAAAAGAGAGAAAACAAAAGTTACGTCAAAATAGATTTTATAAAAGCTAATTCCCTTTTTATAAAAACCTCTCTTTATTTCCTTTAATTAAAGACATTTAAAATATGACCAATCAAAGGAATAGTTGATTAATACCATAATACCTCCCTAAAGATTCTAAGCTTTGGCCCTCTTTCAAAACAGTCCTTTTAAAAATATTTTTCCATTTTTGCATTTTAGTCACTAAACCGAAATGTCGACCTTCCAAAATCAATTTCCAAAATTGGCTTCACCATTCCTTAATATATATTTAAAGAGGACTTTAGGTATTTTTCTCATAATTTTATCACTTCCCGAACCATCCCCGAACTTATTCGGATCTCTAGTCTAGGTTCTACGGACCCTAAACCACCCTTAAAACTCCTAGGACCAAAACTGGGGCATTACATGTATTTATGTTTGGAATGAGTTCCTATCCGTTGGTGACCGTTGGGATTGATTTAGAGCCATTGGAGATTGATTTTCATACAAAATTTCCACTTCTGGTGCCTTCGGTATCGATACTCACGTAGGCGTATCGATACGTTGCTTGTTATGGAAATAGCCATTGGAGGCTGAAAAACCAGGCTGGTTTTGATACCATCAAGGTGGTTTCGATACCACCAGCCTTGTATCGGTACTGCTAGAGTTGTATCGGTACGAGTTTTGCTTACTAGAAATGGTTTTCGAAAATGGTATCGATACAGACCAAGGTGTATCGCTACGAGCCTTGTAAAATTGATATTTTGGCCATTTAAAAAGCATTTTAAACATGTTAAAAACCTATGAACCCATTTCAAACATATTTTCAAGTTGTTTGGACTTTAAATAAGTTTTCAAAATATTAAAAAAAGTCCAAAAACAATTTTCAAATTATTATATCAAAATAAATATCCTAACAGATTCTTTTGTATAAGTTAGGACACACGTAAAGAAATTAAACTTCAAAAGCGTACAACTACTTCGGTTATTTTGAGTGATCCATGGGCTGTAAGTTTTATGATCCCACAATTAAGATTATTTTAAGAAAAAATTTATATTTTTTTTTAGAATGTTGAGTTTGGAGTAGGAATAAGGTTTAGATACATTTCCATTAAGGAGGAATTGAATTATAATTCAATTCCTACTATCACTTTTCACAATGTTTAGGTTTTCACACCTATCATTAATCAAGAAATGAATCAAGTACCTCAGCAAAACAATGTTGAACAACTCTCATTCAAGATAAGATAATTGTTTTAGAAGAACAAACTCAACAACCTAAAAAGCAGGTGTCATTAAAGAGGTCCACGAGAGGAAGGAAAAATACTATTCGAGATTATTATATTGTATTTCCTCAAGAAAACAAGGATAACAATGGAATGATAGAAAGTGGCTCAATTATTTTTATCATACCATAAAAGTTTTAACTCTCAAAAGTTGATTGATATCATTCAAGAAGAGTATAATTTTTGCAAGACAATAAAGTTAAGGGAATTGTATCATTACCTTAAGGTGCAAACCAATTGGTTGTAAATGGATATTTAAAACCAACATGGATGGAAATGGTAATGTGGATAAGTATAAAGTACGTCTTGTATCTAAAGGATATACTCTAAAAGAATACATTGGTTTTGTAGAGACTTTCTCTCAAGTTTCATTAAAAGACTCTTTTAGGATAATCATGACGCTTGTTGCTTATTTTAATCTTGAGCTACATAAGATTAATGTTAAGCTTGTGTTTTTCAATGGTGACATTGAAGAAATTAGTTATATGGTACAATCATAGAGTTGTGTCTTATGATACAATATCAGTGATATGTAAATTAAATAAATTCATCTATAAGCTTAAGTAAGACTCTCATTAATGAAATTATAAAATTCATATCGATTATTTCATTCGATTTTGAGATAAATTTTGTTGACAATTGTATATACTACAAGTTCAGTGGGAGTAAACCAAGTGATACACATATTGCTAAAGAAGACAAATTTTGTCTTACTCAATGCCCCAAAAGTAACCTTGATATTTAAAAAGTACAAATGATTTCATATCCATGAGCTATTGAGAATGTCATTTATGTTCAAGTATGTATGTGTTTGGGTATTGCGTACATTGTTGGAATGTTGGACATATATTTAAGAAAATATAGTGCAGACTATTGGATAACATCCAATAATGTTTTGAGATATCTTCAGAGAACAAAATATACATGCTCACATGTCATAGTTCTGATAAGTTAGAGATCAACAAGTTTACAGACTTTGATTCTAATAGAATATTGATGCAAAAGAATTTTGTCACTTGAGCTGCTAATTGTAGTTTGAATAGAAAGACCACTTCAGTTATTTTGTGACAATAAATATGCATTCATTTATTCTATAAACAATAGGAGCACTTCAAATATGAAGTACATAAATATTAAGTTTCTAGTTGTTAAAGAAAATTCAGAATGGTTGTCTGTATATAGAGCATGTTGGTACAAACTCCATAATTGTGCGCATATTAAGAAACCGTCACCCTAGGTCATTCATGATCACACTACTCATGTGGATGTAATGTTATTTAAGGATATTCGATTTTAGTGGGAGTTTGTAATTTTGAAAAATGCTCATTCGTTTTAGACACAATTCGGTTACTTCAGTTTAAGGATATTTTAAGATTATTTTCTTTAGAAATAAAGTTCTTTTGGTTTATGCACACTTTCAATTCAGTAAAGTTGATCTCACTAAGGTTTAGGAGGACCAGTTGGAAATAGGCATGCTCGGTTCACATTTCATGTAATTATACATGCTACGCATCCATGATTGATCTATGTCATTTGATTATGTTTGTATACATGACCATTGATGGGTCCAGTCATGATTGATATGACGAAGACCGCTTTGATCCTATATAGATATAGTTGATGGACAAGATTTTTATTGAATAACTATTATATAATAGCAATTTTTTATTAATAAGAATAAGAAGGGTAGTAACACGTGTCTTGTTAAAACACCTCCCTAATACTACTCGGAGGAAAAAGAGTGCAAATGGTAGTACTTACAAGAAACAAAGCTAACGACCAAGAAGCAAAAACTTTCTTACAAACGACGGAGGCGAATCAAAGAAAACTTCACATATAAGTTTACCATGGCTCCAACCTGCAAGAGCATAGGCAAGACCATTACGTTCGCAGTTAATAAGTCGAGGCTCACTTCCCAATCACGCGCAAGCAAGGATGTGATAGCATCCACAATAGGATTCCCCTGAAGAGCAAGAGACTCTTATTGGATTATCTTGAAAGCATCATAGCTATCAGTTTCAATTATCACTTTCCGGAAGCTAAGATCCATGACATGCTTTAAAACATCATGAATCCCCTAAATTTCATCCATAAGAACAGAACATCGATATAAGCTCCTATAGAATCTAATGCAACAAGCACCATTCTCATCACGTATGACACCGCCACAAGCTGCGGCCTCATCATCTAACCCAACCGCCCCATCAACACTTGTCGTAACCCAACCAGGCGTCGGCTTCAACCAATGCTCCTGCCCCTCCTTAATTTTCCTTGTCGTTGTCTGTGCCTTTTCCAAGTCTCTCTCCATATGAGTGCACTCAATGATTATGGAACCGTGCGCCACAAATCATGTGTCAAAAAGCTTATTACTAAGCCTATACCATAATAGCCAACATAAAATTGCAAACTGAGTTTCCCAACCAGCATGGTTCTGAACGAAAGTGGTTGGATTTTGCAAATTAGTGAGTAACAAATCCTTGACCGGCAATCGCAAGAAATCAACAAGCTTAGCATTAGGAATCAGTTGCTGCCAAACCGCTCTAGCTTCAGTACAACTTTGAAGCATGTGCCAAATGTCTTCCGTATCATTGATACAAATAGAGCAACAGACATCAATTGCAAGATGACGCCTAACACGTTCAGAATTCGTAAGCAATTTACCATGTAAGGCAATCCAAATGAACACAAGGATTCGTTGCGGAACCCTCAACCTCCAAAAAAAGCTCTAGTCCATCGCATAACTCTCTCTCGACATCCCTCTAACAGCCCCGTACGCAGAAAGAGTTTGAAAACGCCCAGAACTCTCCCATCTCCAGCTCGGACGATCAGCTCCAAACGACTCATTGGGTGGGGTGATCGCTGCAATATAGTCAAGAACCAATCGTGGTAAGACTCGCTCTAGCCTTTGCCAATCCCATGAACCTTCGCTTGTTACACAAGAAGCAACTTTCGACTGATCAAGAAAATTAGGATTGAGACAAAACTCCATTAACGGACCTTGCTTAGCAATCCAACAATCATTCCAAAATTCAATATACCTACCATCACGGACATTCCAATTCACACACTCACAAACCAAGTCCCAAATAATGTGTAGCCCTCACCACAACCGCGAGCAATTTTCACCACGAATTGTCTTTGGAAATTCCTCACTCCATCTATATTTAGCTCTAATCACACAAATCCAAAGCTTGTCAGGGTTGACAATAAATTGAAATCCTATTTTCATAAGGAACGTCATATTCTGGCAACACAAATCCTTGAGACCCAGACCACCATCCTTGGTTGAATTTTGCAAAGTGTTCCAATCAACCAAATGAAACTTCTTCACCTCCGATGAAGAACCCCACACAAAGTTCCTTATCAACTTCTCCAAATCATCACAAATTCCTTTGGGAAGCCAAGTGGACTGCATCACATAGGATGGGATTGCCTGAAGCACCGCCTTCGCTAACGTTATTCACCATGCAAGAGAAAGAGAACGAGTAGCCCAACCAGATAGGCGTTTACGGACTTGTCAAGAAGATAACCATAGGTTGCTATAGTCACTCTACTATGCAAGAGGGGTACACCAAGATACTTGCCCAGGTTTTTCACTTCCAAAAAGCCAAACCCTTGGGAAATAACATTCCGAGTAATCAGATCAACATTAGGAGAGAAAAATACTAGAGTTTTGGGCTGACTTACGCGAAGACCGAACTGCTCACAAAAGCGTTGAAGAATACGATATATAATATGAAGTTGGTCGGCAGACGCTTCAGCGAACAAAACAAGGTCATCCGCAAAGAACATATGAGAAATTCTAGGACCACCACGACTCAAACGAATTTGCTGCCAATTACTTAACAACACCTCATCATCAATAGCTTGCGACAATCTTTCCATGCACATCACAAATAGGTAAGGTGAAAAGAGATCCTTCTGACGGATGCCACGTGTGGGGTAAAAGGTATCCGATAGTTCCCCATTCCATAACACTTGTGTCGACACAGAGGCAACACATTGCATAATAACTCAAATTAAACTAGTCGAAACCCCTGTATCAAATAAAATATCCTCAATAAACACCCATTCCAATCTGTCGTATGCTTTCTCCAGGTCCACCTTCAAAGCCATCCATCCCATTTTACTAGTCTTCCTTCGCATTGAATGAATAATTTCTTGAGCAAGCACAACATTATTAGTGATGTTTCTACCAGACACAAAGCTGGATTGATTCTCTGAAATCCAATTTGGCAAGTAAGACTTCAACCTATTAACAACCACCTTAGTTAAAATTTTGTATAGCACACAACAAAGACTTATAGGCCGGAATTCTGCCAGGATTTGAGGGTGATCAACATTAGGAATCAAAACAAGTAGTGTTTGGTTAACCACCTTATCTATCTGCATCCCTGAGAAAACTTAATTAACAAAGTTATAAACGCCTTCGCTTACCAACGACCAATTTCTCTGATAAAACGAAGATTGAACCACATCAACATCAGGCACCTTTAAAGGTGGCATGTCGAAAGTTGCACGTTTCACCTCATCCATCGAGATATGCATACCCAAAGGCCTCAACTCTTCCTTGGTAAAACTATGAAATCTTCCCTGATGCTCACTCGGTAAAAACTGCCCACCTTCACTTGTGAATAAGGTTGCATCAGTACACCAATCTCCATTAGGGAGTCGTAAGCCCTTTATAAAGTTCTGTTGTCTCCTAATCATGGTTGCATGGTGGAAAAAAGTGGTGTTACGGTCGCCATCACCCAACCACATACTCCTAGATTTTTGGAAACATAAGCTTTCCTCATCTCGAAGAAACGAGTCCAACTCATCTTTTAAATCGGATTCAAGGTTAAATAAGAACTTCGAATCTTTTGACTCTAAGAACCCTTAGATACCCTAAAGACGAGCTAACAAGTGAGCTTTTCGACGTCTAATGTGACCAAACACCTCCCTATTCCAATCTCGGACGTGCACTTGAAATTGGGTAAGATTCTCCATAATAGGTACATTTTCTTTCCACACACTCTCAAGGAAACACTTGAAATCTGGATGATCTTGCCAAGAAGCTAAGCATTTGAAAGGCCGCACCCCTTTGCAATTATGCTCCTCATGGAATGACACAAGTAATAGCCTATGATCAGACCCAAGCTTTTTGGAGATGGACAACTCTTGAATCCGGCGACCAACTTAACCATTCAAAATTGCATAAGCACCTATCAAGTCTCTCAAACAAGCCATCTCGCCTTCAAGTAAACTTTGAACCAATAAAGCCCAAATCATACAAACCAGATTCAAATAAAAAGTCATTGAAAATCTCGCTAACACCATTTCTCCCGAAAACACCCCCACGGCTCTCATCAGTACTAAGAATAACATTAAGATCCCTACCCAAGATCCATGGCTTGTTAACTTGGCTTTCAATACACATAAGATCATCCCAAAGCCGCCTATGTTTCTAAGGGATAGGACTGACATAGATAAACGTGAAATAACAAGCTCTTGTGCCATGGTTATCAACACACTCAGTGTGAACAAACTGATTTGAGACCGTCAAAACATTAATAGTAATGTCATTCCTCCACAAAATCCAAATGCCCCTAGAAAAACCAGTTGCCTCAACACAAAAAGAGTTTGGACAGCCAGATCTATGGATGAATTTGTCGGCATTACCACCACTTGTCCTTGGTTCAAAAAAAGCAACAACACTCGGACAGTAATTAGATATCAATAAACAAAAATAAGAATAAAAGCAAGGCCACCCACACCTTGCGAGTTCCACAAGATAGCTTTAACCATAAATAAAAAGGGGAAAAAGATCATCAAACCTGATCAGAACGTGGAGTAGAGCACTCAAAAGCGTTGTTGGAAATCTACTGGATAGAGCCTTCAACACGTCTCAAATTCTCTTGGCCATGACCCGTTGGTTGCACCACCTGTTTACCCAAACGGTCAAGATCACGAGTCATGTTATTAACTAATTCTCCAAGAACAGGACATGTGGGATGCTTAATCTCTTTTATCTTCGTCAACTTCGCTCCTTTCTTACCTAAACTTTTACTAACAGATAAGCTTCACACACCGAGTTGAAAAGGTCGGGCTTCCATCACTAACACCTTTCTTCTTACTCGACTCAGTCGTTACCACCCTTGAGGACGTCTCCCCCTCCATCACGCGAACTGTCCTATGGTTACCAGGCTGAATTCCACAGTCAGCATTCTCTAAGGTTCCCAAAGCTTGAATGGCTTGCCCATTATTCAACTTGCAACTTTCACTCCCACTTGCCTGAGCCTGCTCCTTCTGAGATACATCAACACGTTTGTCCTTAACCTTGGTACCTGCAGGAGTATCCACAACTGACCTTTCAATACCAGAATCCTTATTTGCTCCAGCTGCATTCAACTCAGCAACCACGGCATCACACACATCTATATTACGATCCGAACTGTCCTTATTAGGAATTGCCAAAGCAGAGAAACAAGACCCACTTGGAATTTCTTCTGACATACCAGGACTTACAGCATCGCCGCCAACATTCTTAGGCACTAGTCTCTTACGTTTTCGGCCTGGAACGTGCATCCATGGACCATAAATTTCTGTTGAAACATTCATATTCATAACCCCCCTCATTTTGTAACACTGATGAGTCAGGGATGTTCGTCTCACTATTTGTACCCGAAAATGAATGGGGGCAGCAATCTTTAGCATGGCCATAGCAGCCACAACCATAACAAATCAACGGTAAGCCCTCGTAATCCACCCTCTGTGGCATGCTATCAACGTTCAAACATGAAACAAAGGTTTGTCCAGATCAACGACCACGTCCATCCGTGCAAAAGGGCCCCGTTTTCCTTCTGAAGTATTAAAATCAATTCTAACAAACTTTCCAATCATTTCCGCTAGAATTCTTACCAAGCTTCAAGTATAATATCTGAATGGTAGTCCCGATAAACGTACCCATGCAACAATATGCAATGGGTGATCAATCGCCGTGGAGAAGCTACGTGACCATGGCTGCACAGTGAGATAACTACCGTAAATCACCCATGGCCCTTCTGTCAGTACTCGAGTATAATCTTGTTTCTAAGAAAAACGAACCAAAAATACTCATTATCCAAATCTGTCAGTTGAATTTCCCCCACCAGAGCCCATAAGGACTGAATCCGAGACTGAAGCGCTCTATACCCGATCTTCTTACTGAGTAAACAGACAACGAGTGAGTTGGACATCATAACATCAATAGAACGGTGCACCTTGTCTGAGAATCTGATATCAGGAACAACTCCATCCCAAAAAATCCTAACATCCTCCGCAGTCACCTCTACGTCAAGTTCCCCAATTCCATTAGATACATGGCTATTAGGGTGAATTCCCAGTAGTTTCTCGTTAAACGATGGTAAGTTTCCAACCCCAGAACCTACAACACTCTCGTTAACCGGAGTCGTACCATGCTTAGGGGCCAAAACCGTATCATGCTCTATCATGACCAATTCTGATTGGCCCACAACCATACCTTGAGTATTTGGAGACTCCAGCAGATCAGAATTCAAAACAACTGCATCTTGAATATTTTGAGTAGCACTGTCAATCACTCTCTGATCCTCCACCCCAAACGGTAAACCCTCACGGTGATTACCATCCAGCGACCGACCATTGATCTAACCAACAGTAGACGAAGTAAGGACTCCGATCCCCTCAACATTGGTATTGGCTTTGCTGCTTTCCAGATTCGGCGGTGGAAAATGAAATATCATTGGCGTTATAATAGCAAAATTTTGAGCTCATAAGGTTCTACATTTATCAGGAAACATATGTTGCCCAAGTGGGAGATTGTTGGATTAAAATCCACAATTGTGGGCACATATGTAAAATGTATGTTGCTATTATAAAGTATGACACAAAATCAAGTGACCAATTATGTTAGGCGTGTCATAGGTATTAAAATGTCATGGAAATAAAAGTGAAGATACTGTAAGATATATTTATAATTCAATGAGGGCAGAGTTATAAATATTTAACAGTTGGTTTAATAATCAACTATATAAAGAGGTAGTGGTCCCCAATAAATAGGTTAACTTGTTTTTCTCTCCTTCCCGTTAGAGACTTTTAAGTTAAAAGATAACCTATCTTCTTGGAAGATCAATACCAAAAATTTGGGATTTCAACATCAAGATTCAAGGTTTTTAGTTTATCGATTAATTTAGGTATGATTTCGCATTCAGTTTATTGTTCTTGATGATTTAACATGATAGATCCTAGGTTAGATTTCATATTTAGTTATGGTTTGGTTCTAACATAGCACACCCAAGTAACGATGTAGCAGGCCACATACTTGCCCCCACCATCATTCCCCACACTGGTAGAACCATCCAAACACATAAGCCAAAATCACTACCATACAACAGCCAATTGCACTCAATCCCTCAAGCCATCTCACGCCAATACCATAACCTATACCCTGCATAAAACCAAGTTGAGCGATCAATGTCGCCTTTAGCCAACACGTTATCAAAATCATTTATCTCGCGCAAGAAATTTGTAGAACTAATGTTTTGATATAATAATTGAAAAATGTTTTGGACAAATTTGGAAAGAATTTAAAACACATCTTTAAGTCCAAACAACTTGAAAATATGTTTGAGGTATTTAAAAAGGCTTTTGGTAAACTTTTTAATGCTTTTAAGTAGTCAAACTTGACTTTTCAGCAAGCACGTACCAATACGGTGTACCCTGTATCGATACCCTTTTGCCCAAGATTTGATTCTGCCAAAACTCGTACCGATACGGCTGAGACCGTGTCGATACGGAAAGGGATTGTTTCGATACGCCCCTTAAGCGTTCCGATGCCTATTTTAACAACCCCAACGACTATTTCCCAACGGTCTTTTAAATGACATATCGTACTGATACGCCCTCAAGCGTATCGATATGCTTAGGCTGACAAAGAGCCCAACGGCTAGTTCTGGAGAAGGGCGTACCGATATGCCTCCACGTACACTGATATGATAGGGTGCAAAACTGCATTTATGGTGGGAAATAAAGTCTCCAACGGCTGCAATTCAACCCTAACGGCTAGTGACGACTACAAACTCAATTATGAGTATAAAAGGGACCTCCAAGCATCAAGAGAAGATTAATGCTTCATTTGTCAAACATCATATGATTAAGATTATGTCTTAGTTCCATATTGTCAATTTATTGTATAGACAAACACTAGTGAGCCAAAATTGTTATATTTGCTCAAGTGTTTTAGGATTGGGTGAGTGCTTAATTGTACAAACAAATACCTATTAGAGGGATTTGAGTTTGCTTATTTTCATCTCTTTGTAAAGAGGGTTTGATCAAGACTTTGGGTAGAAAGCTTGATCGGTTTGTAAGGGTTCCTCCTAAGCCTAGAAAAGGGGACGAATCAATAGTGGATTGATTGGAAATCCTTAGTGGGAAGCTAAGGTAGTGGATGTAGACCTTGGTTAGAAGGTTGAACCACTATAAATCATCTTGTCTTTATCATTTTTTAGCTTCCACACCTCTATCACCCAACATCCGACTTCTCGACCACTTGGCGAACAAGAACGGTTGAAGGAATCGAGCACCATAAAACCTAACAATTGGTATCAGAGCTTGGCTCAATTGAAGAGGATTAACATCCTATTGAGAAGATCCGGCAAGCTCGATCAATATTTCAAACAACCGGCTCAATGGCGCAGTCCATCGACAAACCGCCATTCTTCGACGAAACACACTATTCCCATTGGAAGACAAGGATGAAGTTCTTCATAAAGTCAAAGGACTACAAGCTTTGGGACATAGTAGAAGATGGTCCGTTCGTGCCTCAAAAAAGCAAGGCAAAATGGAGTGTCGAAGATCGTAAGAAAATGGAGCTTAATTGCAAATCCTTGCACGTCATTTTTTGTGCATTTGGCCCCAACATCTATGAGAAGATGTCTTCTTGCGAGAGTGCCAAGGAAGTTTGGGACAAGCTCGAAGTTACATACGAGGGGACAAACGAAGTAAAGGAGACCAAGATCGGCCTCCTCAACCTAGAGTATGAAAACTTCAAGATGGACCCGGAAGAGGACATTGAGAAGATGTTCCATCGATTCTCCACCATCACTAATGGACTCAAAGGTTATGGAGAAGTCGTTCTGAAAGAAAAGCTTGTCTGAAAGCTT
Source organism: Hibiscus tridactylites (assembly GCA_958450335.1). NCBI lineage: Eukaryota > Viridiplantae > Streptophyta > Magnoliopsida > Malvales > Malvaceae > Hibiscus > Hibiscus tridactylites. The sequence goes on along the minus strand of OY288284.1, from coordinate 36,297,742 downwards.
ATCTATTCTCTTCCCGAGTCATGGGACTCAAAGAGGACCGCCGTCATCGAAGCTAAGAGTTTGAAGACATTGAAGCTTGATGAACTCATGGGGTCACTTCTCACTCACCAAATTATGAAAAAAGAAAAAGAAGAGGAGAAGAAGGAAGAGATAAGAAAGATGGAGAAGAAGAAAATCGTGGAGCTTGGCATCAACGCAAGTGTCGTTGCTCTCAAATCCTCCACATGCCATCATGTAGAAGTAAGTGATGAGGAAAGCGAAGATGAAGAGATGACCTATCTCTTCAACAAATTTGCTCGGTTCATGAAGAGAAAAATGGAAAATTTCAAGCATGAATCGGGGAAGAAGATGAAGGAATCCCACAAGTCCAATAAGAAGGGATCATCTTCAAAGCAAGCATATGTGGCAGCATGGAGTGATGAAGACTCCACCGATGATGAGGTAGCCCACCTATGCTTGATGGCCCTCAATGAGGGGGAGATAACTTCTAACTCATCTAGTTCAAATTCATATTCTTTTGATGAGTTACAAGAAGCCTATGATGAATTGGTTTTTGAACTCATGACTTCATTTTCGAAAAACAAGAAATTGACTTCAAAGTTAAAAACCGAAAATGATTTGCTTTCTAAAACCAGTTTAGAGCTTGAAGCAAAACTTAAAGATTTTGAGCTTAAAGTTTTAGACTTACAAAACTTGCTTCAAATAATGGAAAAAGGATCATCAAAAATAAGTTGATAATCTCAAGAAAGAAAAAGATTTGATTTTCAATGAACTTCAAAAGAAAAATAATTTAGGAAAATCAATTTTTTATGTAAGACAATCTAGTGCCCCTAGATTTATAAATGGTAAAGTTTTTAGGAGTATTTGGGTCCCAAAAGGACTAAGTACTTCAACTAAAAAGAATGAAATTGAAAAATAGATTCCTAAGGGGACTAAATTTTGTGCTACTAACGTCTATGGATCCAAAGCAATTTGGATACCAAAAATTACTTGATTGTCTTATGATAAGTGTGATGGAGAGTGTTCAACAAAGTCAAAATTTGAGGGGGAGCTCCATACACACAAGGAAGAACACTTGAAGAAGGAAGGGTTCACATCCCCCCTTGGGTTCAAGTATGGTAAAAATCTAGTTGTTCTTGCTTTTATTTGATTTATTTTTACTTATTTCAACTAGATTATCATATGTTGTGACTAACATCTTTTGATGATGCTTTGAGTAAGGGGGGCCATTTTTAAAACCAAAATTCTTATTTTTGTCAATTTTTAAAAAACCTCTATTGTTATTTTGAGCTTAAGAGTGTTTAAATTCTTTTTGATATAACAAAAAGGGGAGAAATTGTTTGAAAAATTGAATTTTCAAATGAATAAGGGGAGCTTTAATTGATTTTAAATCTTAATTCTCTTATTCCAAATTTATTTCACAAAGGGGGAGAAATCCCAAACAATTTTTCAAGTTGGTTTTATTATATCAAAGAGGGGGAGATTGTAGAACTAATGTTTTGATATAATAATTGAAAAATGTTTTGGACAAATTTGAAAAGAATTTAAAACATGTCTTTAAGTCCAAACAACTTGAAAATGTGTTTGAGGTATTTAAAAAGGTTTTTGGCAAACTTTTTAATGTTTTCAAGTAGTCAAACTTGACTTTTCAGCAAGCCCGTACCGGTACAGTATACCCCTTATCGATACCCTTTTACCCAAGATTTGATTCTGCCAAAACCCGTACCGATACGGGTGAGACCGTATCAATACGAAAAGGGATCGTTTTGATACGCCCCTTAAGCGTACCGATCCCTGTTTTAACAACCCCAACGACTATTTCCCAACGGTCTTTTAAATGACATACCGTACCGATACGCCCTCAAGTGTATCGATACGCTTAGGCTGACAAAGAGCCCAACGACTAGTTCTGGAAAAGAGCGTACCGATACGCCTCCACGTGCACCGATACGGTAGGGTGCATAACTACATTTATGGTGGGAAATAAAGTCTCCAATGGCTCAAATCCAACCCTAACGGCTAGTAAAGGCTACAAACTCAATTAGGAGTATAAAAGGGACCTCCAAGCATCAAGAGAAGACTAATGCTTCATTTGTCAAACATCATATGATTAAGATTATGTCTTAGTGCCATATTGTCAATTTATTGTATAGACAAGAAATAGTGACCCAAAATTGTTATATTTGCTCAAGTGTTTTAAGATTGGGTGAGAGCTTAATTGTACAAACAAATACCTATTAGAGGGATTTGAGTTTGCTTATTTCTATCTCTTTGTAAAGAGGGTTTGATCAAGACTTTGGGTAGAAAGATTGATCGGTTTCTAAGGGTTTTCTCCTAAGCCTAGAAAAGGGGACGAATCAATAGTGGATTGATCAGAAATCCTTAGTGGGAAGCTAAGGTAGTGGATGTACACCTTGGGTAGAAGGTTGAACCACTATAAATCATCTTGTCTTTATCATTTTTTAGCTTCCACACCTCTATCACCCAACATCCCACTTCTCCACCACTTGGCGAAGAAGAACGGTTGAAAGAATCGAGCACCACAAAACCCAACAAAGTTATAAAAGCACACACAAGCAAGCCTAGAACAAGCATTGTCAATTGCTTGAAAGCACTGCCACAGTCGCCAAGGACGGAGCTATGTGGGGTGGGGAGGGGAAATTGCCCCCCACCCCCAAGAATTATTTTCTTCCACTTTTGTCCTCTTATATATATATATATATATATATATAAGTTTATTTATGAATTTACCCTCTACTTTCAAGCATTTATGTTTTACCCCCTCAACCCCAAATCCTGGCTCCGTCCTTGGCAATCGCAAATATCTCTTCTCTATATGTAAAATCCACGTGACAACCACTCTAGAATCTGATTCAGTTAAAATAGAATATCACACACGCCATCTCGAGTTCGCCAGCATTTTCAAGGCAAACATAATGACCTATACTCCCGCTTCATTCGATTTCATCACTCCCAACAGACCCGAAAAAGCAGCCAAAATACAACATGTCGAGTCACGCAACACACCCAACACCCTGCTAGTTAAGTCTTATCTCTCGTCGAGCCATCAACATTAAACTTCAAGACACTATTCGGAGGGGGTTGCCAAACAATTCCCACACGACTCACCAAAGCACTTGCTGGATGAAAGCATCGTCACGAATAGTTCCACCAAAATGATTCAACAATTGACACCGTCAATTTAGTGGCTTTAACTCAATACAACAAGAATAGCTTCACCATAAAAAAATAGCTCATGTAACCCAGTTTTATTCTTGTTAAATAACAACTCATTTCTTGCCAACCACGCTGACCAAAGAACCATGACAAATCCTGCAAGCCACTAATCCCGTACAACCCCATGAACCAAGAACTCATCTAACGTCTTCAGCTAAACCGCAAAACCATTGTCATCCCCCAGTATTTGAGGAACAAGCACCAAAATTGCTAAGCCGCTCCACAATTAAATAGAATGTGATCACATTCATCCTTGTTGACATTGCACCAAAGACACGAATCATCTAAGTTGGACAAAGACATCACACACTTTAAATGATCATGTTATGAACCGGGAAATGCCATGCATCGGGGACCACTTATAGTTAGTTTTTAGATTAATTGGATGGTACTATTATCGGTATAAATAAGCCAAAAGGCTCTAGGGAAAAGGTTATCGAATATTGTTAAACCTTGGTTACGGCTAACTCTCTCTCCTTATTTTCTTCTCCCGATCCCCTTTCTCAGTTACTGTAATTTTTACTTCTCGCAATGAAATCTATCTTGTTACTTTGATTTTAAGTATTGTTATTTGAAATCTTAATATTGGTGCTTTCATTGACTTTACCACCATGGTAATCCATTCAGAATCTATCAAAGCCCTTCAAGGCAACACCGGCCACCATAAGAAATTACTGACATCGCTCTAAAAGTTTACAGCATATCAAAAACATTGGAATACTACCACCCGAAATACTCTTCAAGAGATGGTGTGCAACTACAAACCATTTCCATTGAACTTAGAGTATTTGCCACCATTGTTAATCAGGGGAAAGCCACGGTCAAACTCAAATCGGAGGATGCTTTTTTCAATTGCACCGAGACCAGCTCATGTGGAGTTGCCGATCTTCACGGGTGCCGACCCCGAGGACTGGATTATGTCTGCCCAGAATTTTTTTGAGTTCTACAATACAGAGGATTCTTCCCGAATTCCCATGGCTGCTCTTCATTTTGAAGGTATAGCTCATCGATGGTATCTACAGATGAAGCAGTATCGACAGTTATCTTACTGGGAAAATTTTACCAAGGCTATGATTGCAAGATTTCGGTGCCCTACTCAAGACAATCCACGCATCACCAAGGTGTTCGATAAAATGCCAACACCAACTGCCATTAATCTTGTCGATCAACCGATTCAAGGTAGTAAGGGATATGGTTTTCAAACTGGGGTAACACAAAGTCATTTTTGGGAGACGACTCCATTGCTGCCCACTGTTGAGAAAGCGATGTTAACTTGTGTGAAACCTGAGGTGAAAATTTTTACAAATCAGATGTCCCCTCGATGTATATCAGCTACTGAAGCTAAAAGCCGAAATGAATTTCGCTGCGGTTATGATGACAAATACACCATTGGGACAATAGAAAGCTTTGTTGGGGATACGACAATGGGATCACAAAAACAACAATCGAATGAGAGCTAAAATACTAACTTGATGTGCACAAAGAATCTTGAGAATGTCAGTAAGTGCCCCTTCCCTATGTTTGCGTATGCTATTTAAAATGTCAAATATTCAGCGAAGAGCTCTTTAGTGTTATCTATGTGGCATGTTGATAATGGGTACAAATTCCATGAAATGGAAATTTTATATTTGGGATCACCTATTGTGTTTTCAATGTTACTAAGTGTTGTTCGGAGAAATAAAAAAAAGAATTTATTCATTGGTGTTTATGCATGTAAAGGATGATCCTTATCGGTTTCTACTGTTGTTAATGTGGAAGTCTATAAACCATCTAGTTGAAAGTTTGGATGGAAATTTGGTCACTTTCATTTTGAAATGGTTTGTTATTTGGAGGCTTCAAGTAGATTATTGTAGAGGTCTTAACTACTTTCTTGCTGCCATATATAAACTAGACAGTGTTAGTTATGAGAATCTAGTTAAGTAAAAAACCGAGTCTAGAGTGTTAAAAGCAAACATCCATGACTAATTTTTTTACAAGTTAAGGCTCGATCAGTGAAAATGGGGCAATAAATTAAATTTTTTTATATTTATTATTAATCAATTCTCACTTAAATCATAGATCATGCATGATCAACCATGTATATAATAACAATACGCTTTATTAGTTGACATCATGGTAGACTCCTTTATCTTGACACCAAGAATGTTTATCATTTGATTACAAATAATAACAATTAATTACAATCATATGCCTTAAACCAATAACATTGTAAGCACTTAACGAAGGGAGACTTCATGAATATAAGTACATTTAAAATCTCATTTTATCAATTATCTAAACACTCAAAATTTAACTTCATTTATCCATCAGCTTTTATGGACCATTATTAATCCTTTTAAAATTCATGTATAAATTTGCCACTTCCATATAATTCAATTAAGAACTAGAAGGCACTTTAATTCTAGCCTATAGTTTATAATATCTCAAGGATTTTAAGAATGGTTCATTGTAACTACAAAATTTAGAGGACTTAAATTAATACAATATGTGATTTTAGGGGATCAATCCTTATTGATCCTGCACATATTTTAGCAATTTTTTAATTACAATCATGTGATTGGCTAAGATGTCCATTCTTAAATTAAGGCTCTATCAATAATCAACATGCATAAGCTTATTTCACTTGTACTTTCATCACACTTATCCACTTAAGACCCATGCTATCATTCAATTACAATGCGTATAAAAATATTATATTACACATTCTCATATTTGGCTATCAAGCTTTCAAAGAACATTTTTATCATACATTTCAAACGTAATCTAAACCACAAATCGTATTCCAAAAACATAACAACGTAGCTTGATATTCAAGGAACAAATCGTATACTTTAGCTCAAGACCTATCTTATATGGCAAACTTCGAATCACATAGCTATTTTAATCACAAATTCACCAATCAAATCTCATCCTAAATGTCACCAACTCTAGACAACAATGTAGATCATAAATTAATCAATATTAGTTGCAAGCAGCATAATATATTTTTGGTTTAAAAAAAATAAGAAGATACTCTACGTATGACAATTAAAGCCATGTGATACCATTCTAGGAGTATATTACTTTAAGAGAAATCTAACTCCACTTGTATTCCAAGTGATGACTTGCAACTTTAATCACGATTAGATAGCACAAGCTTTATATGTCCTGCAATGCATGATAATAAATGCATTAGGTTTATATAGCCTAAGTGAAGTAATGATATTAAAGTAACAAACATTTATAACATTCATGATCTTTAAATGACAACCAAGCCAATCAGGCATATAAATACATAAGAATTATCATACATCTTTAGTTAGTTAATATACAGCTTGTTTGCTGGAACTCATTTATGTACTTTAATCTTTCAAGGTTCATTGATAATCCGTTCAGAATTTTAGCTTTTAACCCTTCTTTTGCTTACTAAGAGCTTAATACTTCATATGCTCATCAAGAGCTCAAAATTTCACATGCTCACCAAGAGCTCAATATTTCATGTTCTCTTTAACTTCTTTAATATTTGATTTTATACATTTCACATCTTTTAAAAAAATTTCTTAGATCACAATTGATTATGAATAACATTGGTCTGTGTTTGACCATATCGGTCCAAGCGATACTTAGCCCAAATCACATAGCAATAGTTATTATCCAAAACATATCGATCCTATCTTTAACTATCCAACTAAACTGTTCACATTCTCTGTACATCTCCCCCATTACCTCCTACTGTCGCCAATATACATATCACATATAAATGGGGCGTCTCCCGAGCCGTAGCTCATGGACCGTAGTCCTAAAGTATACCATGCATCATACTAATGTGTCCAATGGCTTCCATTGAATAGGCAACTTAGATATCTTATATCATATTTGATATCAGGGGAAGTATCTTATTGTACAAATAATCTTACTTGTTTCTTACTCAATGTCTTAAATCATTCATTGCTTTTTGGTATTTTAAACTTATTAACTTAGAAGTTGTTGAGTTAGGGAAGTAGTCATTCCTCTAAGGTTCCTTAGCATCAGCATTTAATGGTTAGCTTCAAACATGATACCAAATATACATAGCAATCCATCTCAAGCATAACATAGCAAGGCATAAAATACATATAACATGCAACATAACCGAGGTTTTATCAAGAATGACATGCCATGAATGCAAACTACTCATGGTGCTCTACTTGAGCCATATGTACATGCTTATATGATTTAAATACAGTATGTAACATAATAACAAGTTTCGATGTGACACCGTTGTAGAACTAATGTTTTGATATAATAATTGAAAAATGTTTTGGACTGATTTAAAAAGTATTTAAAACATTTCCAAAGTCCAAACAACTTGAAATAATATTTAAGGAATTTTTCATAAAGGTTTTTCATGTTTTCAAAGGCCAATTTTCACAAAACTGACCAAGTGTTTCGAAACACCTTAGGGCGTTTCGAAACAGGTGCCTCCAGTGGCCAAAACGTTTCGATACTCGTATCGAAACGGGGCCAGCGTTTCGAAACAGGCTAGGCCGTTTCGATACGCCCACGTGGCACTGACCACAACGGTCATAAACCCCAACGGCTCTTTCCCAACTAACTTTTAAATGCAGGTCGTTTCGATACGGGCTTAGAGCGTTCCGATACGCGTTCCGAAACGGCAAGGGGGTGTTCCGAAACGGGTACCCTGACAGACTGCAACGGCTCTTTCTATATTGAGGGTGTTTCGAAACAGGCTCGAGTGTTTCGAAACGGGGAGCTGCAGAACTGCATTTATGGAGGGAATTAAAGGCTCCAACGACTCTATTTCATCCCCAACGGCCATAAACGGCTACAAACTCATTTGGGACTATAAAAGGGACCTCCAAGCATCAAGAGAAGGCTAATGCTTCAATTGTCAATCAACAAATGATCAAGAAATTGTCTTAGTGCTTAAAGTGTCATTTCTTGTATAGACAAACACTAGTGAGCCAAAATTGTCAAATTTGCTCAAGTGTTTTAGGTTTTGGGTGAGTGCTTCATTGTGCAAACAAACACCTATTAGAGGGTTTAAGTTTGCTTTTATTTATCTCTTTGTAAAGAGGGTTTTGATCAAGGCTTTGGGTAGAAGCTTGATCGGTTGTAAGGGTTTCCTCCTAATCCTAGAAAAGGGGACGAACCAATTAGTGGATTGATTGTGAAATCCTTAGTGGGAAGCTAAGGTAGTGGATGTAGGTGCTTGTTAGAAGGCCGAACCACTATAAATTATTGTGTCTTTATTCTTTCTAGCTTCCTAAACCTTTCCACCCAAATATTCACCTCTCCACCACTTGGTAAGCATAATTGGTTGATCGAATCGAGCCACACACAACTCAACAATTGGTATCAGAGCTTGGCTCAATCGAAGGGGATTCACATCCTATTGAGAAGATCCGGCAAGCTCGATCACTTTTTCATCAACCGGCTCAATGACACAATCAATCGACAAACCGCCTTTCTTTGACGGAGCTCACTATGCCCATTGGAAGACAAAGATGAAGTTCTTCATCAAGTCAAGAGATTACAAGCTATGGGATGTAGTTGAAGATGGTCCGTTCGTGCCTCAAAGAAGTAAAGCGGAGTGGAGTGCCGACGATCGCAAGAAGATGGAGCTAAATTGCAAAGCCTTGTACATTCTATTTTGTGCATTTGGTCCATCCATCTATGAGAAGATGTCTTCTTGTGAGAGTGCCAAGGAGGTATGGGACAAGCTTGAAGTCACATACGAGGGGACAAACGAAGTCAAGGAGACCAAGATTGGGCTCCTAACCTTGGAGTATGAGAACTTCAAAATGGATCCGGAAGAGAACATCGAGAAGATGTTTGATAGGTTCTCCACCATCACCAATGGCCTTAAAGGTTATGGAGAAGCCATCCCGGAGGAAAAGCTTGTTCGAAAGCTCATCTACTCACTTCCCGAGTCTTGGGACTCAAAGAGGACCGCCATCATCGAAGCCAAAAATTTGAAGACCTTGAAGCTTGATGAACTCATGGGGTCACTCCTTACTCATCAAATCATGAAGAAGAACAAAGAGGATGAGAAGAAGAGGGAAGAAATTAGAGCTATGGGGGAGAAGAAAATCAAAGGGCTTGGCATCAATGCTAGTGCCATGGCTCTCAAATCCTCCACTTGCCATCATGTCTACACAAGTGAAGAGGAGGATGAAGATGAAGAGATAGTTCATCTCTTCAAGAAGTGTGCCCCTTTCATGAAGAAAGCCTTGAGAGAGCTTGAACGAGAACCTAAAAGAAAGGAGAGGGCAAGCACTTCAAGCCATAAGAAGAAGGCACAATTGGCTACTTGGAGTGATGAGGACTCCACCGACGATGAACAAGCCAACCTTTGCCTTATGGCCATCGAAGAAGATTCAAGGGTAACTTCTAATTCATCTACTTCATGTTCTTACACTTTTGATGAATTACAAGATGCCTATGATGATTTGGTTTTAGATTTTAAAAGCCACATTTTGAAAAACAATAAATTGATTTCAAAGTTAAAAATTCAAAATGATTTGCTTTCTAAAACCAAACTTGAACTTGAAGCAAAACTTGAAGAGTTTGAGTTAAAATGTCTTGATTTACAAAAATTGCTTCAAAAAGTTCAAGAAGAAAAAGATTTGATTTCCAAAGAGCTTGAAAAGAAAAACAATTTTGGAAAATCAAACTTTTATGTTAGACAATCTAGTGCCCCTAGATTTGTGAATGGAAAATGTTTTAGAAGTGTTTGGGTCCCAAAAGGACTAACCACTTCAACTAAAAAGGATGAAATTGAAAAATGGATTCCTAAGGGGACTAAATTTTGTGCAACTAACGTTTATGGATCCAAAGCAATTTGGATACCAAAAATTACTTGATTGTCTATTGTAGGTGTGATGGAGATGTTCAACAAGTCAAACATTGAGGGGGAGCTCCATGCACACAAGGATGAACACTTGAAGAAGGAAGGCTTCACATCCTCCCTTGAGTTCAAGTGTGGTAAAAATCTAGTTGCTTTAGTGTTTATTTGTTTTATCTTCTATTTATGTCAACTAGATGATCATATATGTTGTGACTAACATTTCAATGATGCCTTGAGTAAGGGGGAGCCATTTTAAAACCAAATTCTTACTTTTGTCAAATTTTTACCTCTATTGTTATTTTTGAACTTAATGTTTTAAATCTTTTTGATATAACAAAAAGGGTGAGAAATGGTTTGAAAAATTCATTTTTCAAATGAATAAGGGGGAGCTTTATTTGAATTAAAAATTCTAATCTCTTATTCACATTTTTAAAGTTAAAGGGGGAGAATTCCAAACAATTTTTCAAGTGGTTTTATTATATCAAAAAGGGGGAGATTGTAGAACTAATGTTTTGATATAATAATTGAAAAATGTTTTGGACTGATTTAAAAAGTATTTAAAACATTTCCAAAGTCCAAACAACTTGAAATAATATTTAAGGAATTTTTCATAAAGGTTTTTCATGTTTTCAAAGGCCAATTTTCACAAAACTGACCAAGTGTTTCGAAACACCTTAGGGCGTTTCGAAACAGGTACCTCCAGTGGCCAAAACGTTTCGATACTCGTATCGAAACGGGGCCAGCGTTTCGAAACAGGCTAGGCCGTTTCGATACGCCCACGTGGCACTGACCACAACGGTCATAAACCCCAACGGCTCTTTCCCAACTAACTTTTAAATGCAGGTCGTTTCGATACGGGCTTAGAGCGTTCCGATACGCGTTCCGAAACGGCAAGGGAGTGTTCCGAAACGGGTACCCTGACAGACTGCAACGACTCTTTCTATATTGAGGGTGTTTCGAAACAGGCTCAAGTGTTTCGAAACGAGGAGCTGCAGAACTGCATTTATGGAGGGAATTAAAGGCTCCAACGACTCTATTTCATCCCCAACGGCCATAAACGGCTACAAACTCATTTGGGACTATAAAAGGGACCTCCAAGCATCAAGAGAAGGCTAATGCTTCAATTGTCAATCAACAAATGATCAAGAAATTGTCTTAGTGCTTAAAGTGTCATTTCTTGTATAGACAAACACTAGTGAGCCAAAATTGTCAAATTTGCTCAAGTGTTTTAGGTTTTGGGTTAGTGCTTCATTGTGCAAACAAACACCTATTAGAGGGTTTAAGTTTGCTTTTATTTATCTCTTTGTAAAGAGGGTTTTGATCAAGGCTTTGGGTAGAAGCTTGATCGGTTGTAAGGGTTTCCTCCTAATCCTAGAAAAGGGGACGAATCAATTAGTGGATTGATTGTGAAATCCTTAGTGGGAAGCTAAGGTAGTGGATGTAGGTGCTTGTTAGAAGGCCGAACCACTATAAATTATTGTATCTTTATTCTTTCTAGCTTCCTAAACCCTTCCACCCAAATATTCACCTCTCCACCACTTGGTAAGCATAATTGGTTGATCGAATCGAGCCACACACAACTCAACAACCGTATCACCCGAAGCCATACAACTACACTCACCTCTTATCCCGACATTACGGGATACCTAAACCACCAATACTCCTAGTTTTCGACCAATCCTTCTTCTAATGTTCCATAACAAGGTATGTACCTCAAAAGAATAACACATTATTAAAAACCAATTCCATGCATTCATTAGAAACGACTATTGTCATCAATACTATATGCTAATCATATTAACTAAACATTCTATCCCTTAACCGTATCAAGCACCAACAATTTCTTATCATACTACACTATTCTAATTACCCATTTGCTAATCATGTAATTCAACTACATATAACACTTCAAGGCAACACAAATTGTCTGTACTTATTTATTTTCTTAAACCATATAACACGTGCGTTTATTCACCTATGAAACAGTTCCTTTATCTTATTTTCATACACAAAAATAGTCCATAATTTAGCAATCAAAAACAGTCCATTTTTAGGCCAATCAATACTGCATTTTCCAGACTAGCTAAACTGCATTTTCATTCAAGCACAAGACTGCATGTTAAGTTAGAAACTGCACTATTTAATATTCACAAAATTGCATTGTTTTAAACCTCTATTCTGCCCAGTTTTAGTCCTAAAAATCTGCACAACTTTAGACTTAAAAATCTGCACAGTTTTAGTACAAAACTACACTTTTTGTAAACTATAAACTGCATACAACTGTTTTTAAACTCTTTAATATTCTTCAAGCTCAAAACAGTTCAATTAAAACATATTTTCCTTTGAATTTACAGCATCAAAACAGCCCTTATAAGAGATTCATTTTATTTCAAAACTGCCCTGTTTTAGAGTTAAAACCTATACATGTCTTTCCTTTAATAACAACAGTCCAAGGATTATTTAAATCCACAATTAGCTGCCGGACAGTTTACCAACCTTTAAGCAATCTGAATTAATGATTTAAATCTTTAAATGTCTCTTAAGACAATCCTTAAGCTAAGTTTACAAGGCAGCTCATGTCATTCAAATTAAAGCACAAACTTATCATCCTTAATTGCTACAATTTAAATCATGCTAAGAATCAACCATCACTCAAGTTCATTAACAAACAAAACCAAGATTTCAATTTAACAGAGGACCTCTAAAACAGCCTTCAATCTATATTTCTTAAGGCAATGCGTTCCAAACATACACACCTATTATAATTATCAAACTGACCCAATCGGATCACTCAAAATGTTTCTACAACTTAAGGATTCCAAAACAGATTGTACATCTCCACATTTCTACAATTTAGCTATCACAACATAACTTTATTCCCTCAATTAATTCTATAATTACATGGGGAAATTTCAAAGAGAAATTCGTACTTGGAACCTTGCGGACAAGGTTCTGTTTAGAGGCGGAGGTAATATTATGAACCGGACCACTTATAGTTAGTTTTTAAATTAATTAGATGGTACTATTATCGGTATAAATAAGCAAGAGGCTCTAAGAAAAAGGTTATCGAATATTGTTAAACCTTGGCTGCGGCTAACTCTCTCTCCCCATTTTCTTCTTCTTCTTCTCCCGATCTCTTTTTTTAGTTACTGTAATTTTTATTTCTCTCAATGAAATTTATCTTATGACTTTGATTTCAAGTATTGTTATTTGAAATCTTAACAGACCGTCAGCAATCTCTTTAAAGATAAAAATCATAAAAAAGAAAACATTGTACCTTAGTTACAAGACACTCCCAACTCGAGAATGCGTCAAAAATCATCCCCCGCATTCGCAAAAGAACTCATAGGACTCGACAATTCGCCTACTGAAAATTTGCCCTTCATGTTCGGCTAATGGTCAATAAAAATTTGTCATACAACTATCATGATATAAAAAACAATTATTAAATATAAAAAAAATAAATGCATGTATGTTATACACGTCGAATAAATTAGTAGAAAAAACTCATGATTTATAATTTTCTTTAATTAATTTATAAGGTGTTTTAACAATTGATAGTTAAATTGAATTTATATTTATACTAGAGTATGCTGTCGTTGGTTTTCATGAAATCAGATAAAATCTTAAATTTCAATTCCACCGTTTCGAAATAGTATGTTGTTGGAATGGTGAAGGTATGCTGATCGTCCTGGTAAACGTACTAAGTAGGGATAGATCTGGCAAACGGACTGTTCGAGTTAGATTATTTTCGATCGGGTAATTTTGAATCTGATTACATTTTGTTTAGGTTTGGCTCGGATCAGAATTATTTTGGTTCGATTTTAATTCGAGTCTATGATAATTCATGTCATATTAATATCGGATCGGGTTGATATCAAGTCAGTTGATTTTGGGTCAGATCAATAGCAGATCAATCGTTTTTTATTCAGGTCAACTTTGGTTTTTTGGGTTGAGTTGAGTATGAGTCTATTCGAAGTATATATAGAATGAGTATATATTTAATACACTGACATTGAAAACTAAAAGTTTCATATAGCTAAAATATTGATATATTCTTGTATAAAACATCTTTTTGTTTGTCAATTTTATTATTTAGGTTCATTTTTTTGTTGAGAAATGAAACTTTGATTCTTAAATATGAATGGTACACCGAAAAATTATTTTTTTTTAATTTTGCTTTATTCTATTTATTCGAGTCAACTTTAATTACTTGATCGATTTTCAACTTCGAGTCGAGTTTAAGTTTCACCAAACAAAAATGTTGTTTTAAAAACGATGTTGTTTTAATATTTATGTTTAATTTATCAAAATTACGATATCGCTTAAAGTTAACTATATTTTACTGTCTAAGCGATGTCAATTAAAGTTAATCACATAAACTAAAATTTTAGATATTGGTTAACTTTATTTTATAATATTTCATATCTATTTTTTAAAATTATGGTATCAAATATGAAGATGATTTTTAAAGGAGAAAAGAATATGATATTGAAGCAATAAATTATTACCAAAGGAGGTGACTAACGAATAGAAATCATTTGTTCCTTTTCAGTGCCTCTTTTTATGACCCACACTAAAAAATTAGGTTTAGAGTTTATGGTTAAGGTTTAAGGTTATAGTTCAGAGTTAGAATTTAGGGAATTAGGAGCATGGTGTATTTTTTTAGGGTTTAGGGTGTATGGTTTAGGATTTAGTCTTTAGGGTTGACTTAGAATTTAAACTTTTAGTGTTGGGGCATAAAAAGTGACATCGAAAAGGGGCATGCGATTTTTGTCCGATAATTAACTAGTAATGTATTGCAAGAGGGAATAAAACATACATCATTTTACTATTTATCATATTGCTAAAATATAGAGAATAATAGAAATAAAATATACATTCACTTTGACTCAATTATCAGGTTAAATTAGATTAATGTTAGTTCAAATAAAGTTTGGAGAAAATAAATTCGAGTTGCTTTTAGTTTTGATTACTTTCGATTTAGGTTGACTTTGGTTCAGTTGAAAATCAATTCGGATTGCTTTATCTTCAACTAAAATTTGAATCAATTTCAGTTCAGTATGATTTATTTCGAGTTTTAGATCAAATTCAGGTCACCGTGTTCGAGTTGATATTGAGTCTCGGTAGATAAATTGATTCAAATCCTCAATTTTGGGTTAAATTTGCCAAGTCTAAGTAAGGATGAATAGGAGACCTTATCATCAAATCAATATAAATGGTTGATGCTAAAGTTGAACGTCGTCACGAAATTTTTCTATGTTATTCCAGTTTATTTTATCGTTATAAAAATATTTAGATAATATTTTAGGAACATGTCATGTGTTATATAAATATTTAGATAATATTTATTTAAAGATTTTTTTTAATTATTCTTTTTAAATGTTTTTTTAGATTTAACATATAATTATGTGTTACGTTGCATGTTCCTAAAGTGTCATGCAAATAAAATGTTCAATAGTCAAATTTAAAAAAATCTCTCAATACCAAAGTAATAATAATATACAACTTCATACCAAATTATCATTTAATCTTTTTTTAATGATCTAAAAGTGATTACAAGGTATTATCTGTTCATACACATTTTTAAACCATTTGACAATGTACATACACATTATGGATAAAGTGATTTGAACCTGTGTTCCCTAGGATAAAAATTATCTACTTTTCCACTAAAGCACTTGTTGGGTTCAATTATCATTTAATCTTAATATAAATTACTTTCACGTGTAAATAAATACTATGGTCATTAATCAATTAATATTATCATAGGCACATTTGACCGGTTGGTTAAATTACTCATCTTTGTTCCCTTATATTTGCTTAGATCATGGGTTCTTGACCCACTAAGAACAATTAATATGATCATGGGTTCTAGACCCCTTCCTCCTCTAAAGTCCTTTTCCCTTTTTCTCTAAGTAGAATAATTAGATTAGAATTTGTAAAATAATTAATATGATCAAACTTCAACATTGATCCAGACTCCAAATTTGGCAACGGCATGGAAACCAACAATCTAATATTTGGCCGGTCACGAGTGGATAAAAGTCATATGCCTTTTTCTGTACCTATTTTTATGTTCCAACATTAATAAACGATAAAAAATTTAATTTCAAGTTATAATCCTAAATTTTAAATTTTAAACCCTACACTATACATTCTAAAAATGTATCCTACCCTAAATTTTAAAAAACTCTAACCTTAAACCCTAAATCTATTTTTTAGTGTGGGGCATAAATAGAGACACTGAAAAGGGGCAGATGATTTGTATTGGTCACGAGTAGCCACTAACAACACCATAAAGTATAATAAGGTTAAGGTACACTTTTAAGGGGAAAAAATACTATTTAACCCTGATATAAAATTGCTTTGAGAACTAACTATATATACTATGGTCATTGGTTAATTAATATTATGAGGACTTTAACATTGGTCCAGACTCCAAATTTGACAATGAAATAACAAGCAACAATATAGTATCTGCCCCCTCGGGCGTAGCCACCAACAACACCAAGCGAACATCTGGTGTAATCCGATCTTTGCTTAAATATAAGGTGTACTTACCATATATGCTGAGTTTGTTAGCTGTACCTGTCCAACGGCCCCTGCAACCCTCCAACTTGAAATGCAGCACCTGGTCTGTCCCCAAGCCCCAACCAATTCTGAAAGTCCAACTTACGTAAGAGTCAACTAATTGCATGGCACAAGTTAGATCACCAACTCCCAAACTTGTCTACAAGTGTTTCCAAAAGAAAGGAAGACAAAGAGGATCGAGATGAAGCAGTTTAGGGCCTCCGTTGTAACCATACAACTAGTGATCGTGGCAAATTTGGTGGCGGTGGGATGGGATCAGAGGCAGAGGCAGAGCTCCTCATGCCTAAACCAGCTTGCTCCTTGCCTGAATTACCTTAACGGAGATGATAATGCGGATGTGCCGGATAGCTGTTGTGACCCTCTCAAATATGTGATAAAATCAAAACCAGAATGCTTGTGCCGTATGATAAGTAACAGGGGCAGCAGAGAAGCTGAGCGCGCAGGCATTAATGTGACCCAAGCTCAACAGTTGCCTGGACGCTGC